>WBND01000020.1:2425127-2481304 GCA_013398595.1 Tychaedon coryphoeus | reverse complement strand
AAAAAAAAAACAAACCTCATTGAACAACTATAGTTAACACAGCAAATATTTTTCATTTTCTCTCACAGGTTACTATACTCCAGCAAAAACAATATGCTAAACTATATTCATTTTTTCTCTCACAGGTTACTATACTCCAGCAAAAACAATATGCTAAACTATATTCATTTCAAAATCTAAGTGCAAACATCTGCCCTGCTCTTCTTCCATAAGGCCCATGGCAGAAGCCAAGCACTTGGAAGACAGCAGCTCACTGCAAAGCAGAGAAGGCCAGCCCGTCACAGGCTGCTTTTCCTTTAATGCCAGACACATGCTTTCTATATGCAGTGCTGTTGGTAGTCTGCTTCCAGGACCATACAGCTCCCCAGCTTTATGACCCTGACTGCCTATGCAGTCTGCTTAGGCTTATTGCAGAGTTGTAGCCCCAAGGTGACTGACTTGCCCCTGCTGTGGAGCTTTATTCCACAGGGCTGGAGAAAATCCCACAGAGAGATCCTGCAGAGTGCCCCTTGCCTAGGTTGTACATCCAGAGGTGCTGTGGGATGCAAAGCCAGGCACGCCCAGTGCAATTACAGCCCTGGGCCAACAGTCTGGGTATTCATTAACCCTTTCCACATGCTCCTGTTGCTGTCCTCCTTTAGCATGCACTGCAGGGGCAGATGAAATGATTATTAATGCATCCTGCAATAGTAGAGCTCAAAGGTAGCACCAACATTTCATTTAGGTACCAGACTTGAAGTTAAGTAGAAGAACGCCCCAGTAACACAGCATTAAGTACTAGGCACATATATACACCACCAGGATTAATTAGAAGGCACCAGGAAAGTGCTTTTTCTGTAATTTTTCATACACAGGGACAAACTACTGCATTGAGAACCTCCACCAAATAAACAACAAGTAAGCAAGTATTTAACATTTAAACATCAAAGGAGACAAATTTTTTTTCTGAGAGAAAAAATATAAATTGAAAAGACAATCCCAGCTCAACCTTCCAGAGAAATTACTGATCCACCTGCTACTAGAATGTAGTTGATATGTCCACTTTTTCATAGATAAGGTACAAACATCCATATGTCAGGCCTAAGGAGGGTCACATTAGTAAACAGATCTAATGGTCTGTGCTATCAGAGGGCTCTGACAATCTAAGTGGAGTACACCAGAGGCAGGCTGAACAAAACATATGAGGAGACAACCACTAGTTCAACAACAAAAAAGACAGCCTCACCCAACATCATTTAATGCTTTTCTGTCAAATGAAAGGATTAGGACAGATGGATCTGTTGCAGTACTCAGCAGTATACTTTAATGAAAAAGACACTTCACTTGCAACACACAGAGCTGTGTACAGAATTAAGAGTATGTGGATGGACATCATAACTGGGACATGAGAGAATATATGTTTATATGCTTAGTCAAGCCTTTATTTTTAATGAAATTGAAAACTCAAAATATCCCTTACAGAAATCATGAATATGCTTTAATCTGACTAATACACTGAAAAATATAGACATTCTGGTAATTAGTGATTAGACAGTAGGAACGCTTCACTTTCCAGAAAAGGTGTCCAGAAAGATATAAGAAAGCAAAACATCATTTCTTCCCTCCAAGAGAGAAAAAAAAAGTCTCGGCAGGGTTTTTTAATGCAATCCAGTCCTCTCTGAAGGAAAAGATGAAGTTACAAAGTTGCCCAGAATGATTAAATCAGCAACCACAAACTAAAAGATTCCTCTTTGAAGTTTTACCACATTACATTTGGCTCTCCTTTGGAAACATGAAAACATGTCAGATCTCCATCTGCAGTTCAGAGCTCATCTTTGCTTATAGGGAGGGGGGAAGGAAAAACGAAAGAAAAAAAGAACCAACAAAAAGACAAAGCAATCTCAAAACTACAGATCCCTTTCAAGATGCAGCATTCTGGAGGTCTCTAGACCCCATAAAAAAGCCAGCTGCCTTCCTTCTACTAACCAGTAAAACTTAACACAGTCCTGGAGCTTGCATTTCCATACAAACAGAACTGCAGAAGCCAAGAAATAAATATCTATATCTAGCCTTATCGAAAGGCTCTGCTAGCTTCTCGCACTCCTCTCTACCTTAAATCATTTGTAATAAAACAAACCCCAAGACCATAAACCTCCTGATATTCTCCAGAAAGTTCACCACCTGTTTACTGCGCATTCATTTTATGAACAGCGATTACAGCTTCAGAACAATTTTGCAGCTAATGAGGCAGGGCGTAAGTAATTTATTATTAACGGGGAAAAGAGAAAATGAAGCACACTTCCTACAGTATTTTTTTTTTTTTAATGCATGAAAACATGAACTTCTTTCTTAAGCCTATGGTAAACTTACTTCCTTCTACCCAGCTACACACTCATTCTCTCAGTAGGCACCAAGTGGCTGCCCTGGCCACCTGTCCTACTGCTCTCACAGCAGTTCCTTTGCCTGCTTTTACAATCCACTCTAACCTTCAAGGTCTAAAATCTAGCCTGCATTCCTGCTTTCTCTGCCCTGCCAGAGCTCCCCCAGCTAGAAGTACATATTGCTGCATTCTTATGTGTGTGCATATGTCTATTACCAGGATAATTAAAGGGAATTTGGGTTCTGACTGTCTGTGCCCTCAGGGAAGAGACAGGAACATCTGCTGCAATGCCTCCTCATCTCTTATTTTTCTCAACAAAGGTTTGGAATTGTTTATGCTTCGTTGTTCAAACACACATATTGCATACAAATATAAGAAAGTGTAAGTGAAAAAAGAGTGAACCCCCACCTAGATGAAAGTGGTTTCAGTGCTACCAGCACAGTCAAAAACCAACTTCACACCTCATCCAGCACAGAGCCCTAATGCTCCTCCCAGAGAGAGCAGCTACTCCTTACACTTACCACCTCTGGTCCCTGCGCTGCTCCTGCAATCTTCCTGAATCTGACAGAGGGACATACTGACCATAGAAACATTTGACATCCTCAGTCATGCGCTCTCTCCAGAGGAGTTTAATCTTTTGCATTTTAACACTTATATGCTGGCCTTGGCAGCCAGCCAAAGAATTCATACTGAAGGAAATAACGTTACATAGTTATGGGAAATCATTATTTAGTCTCAAGACAGAGTTTTGTAAAGAAATCTGCTCGATTTTAATACATTTATTGTAGGGAGCAGAAACAGAAAGCAGACTGCCCATAGACAGTTATGCACTGTTATTTTTGTTGGAAATATCTATGCTTCAATTAACAAGACCATTTTTGCTAGAACTGACCATCGTGCAGTAATGCATTCTTACTAATGTTGACATATGAACATAATGAACTTTTTTATTTACATTGTTTCAGCAAAATAAAATTTCTTGATCCTATCCTGCCTGAGACTGCAGCTCACAAAATACAGGTCTGATAATATTTCTTGAAATACAAAACCCAACAAAATAAGACATATTGTAAAGATCAAGGGTATAGAGAGCAAAGCCTGACACTAATCTTCGTATGAGTTTGGAGCTGGGACTTCAAAGAGGAATATATTCCCCACCTCCTCCACTCCCCCACCACAAAAACAAAAAGATGCCCCAAAGCAAAAAAATAGAAAGCAGCAAGCAAGAGAAAAAAAAAAAAAAAAAAAAAAAAAAAAAGGAAGAACCACAACACTACAATCAACACTTCTCTTCGTAGAACTTACTTTTGTTCTAAAAGTCACTGCTAAACTCCAGGGTTTTGTCACTATTAACAATTACTTTAGTAGATTTACTGTAGAGGTGGTTGTAAAATGGTCAGGTCCTAATTCTCAGAAATGACAGGAATGAGCCATAAATCCATCAAAACAAAATCTGAAGTGAGCACTAGAAATGGAAAGACAAGCTTATGACAAGTCAAAGTTTGGTCCAATCTGAATGTGACAAATCGTCATATAACAAGTAAGTATCTACAATGTTCATCCACACAAAATCAGCTGCTACCCAGCATCCTAAAGTCTTGTCAACAGCAGACAAGCACTTCCACAGAAGGAAGATAGGGAAGAAAATATGTGGAAAAAAACAAAAACAAAAAAACACTTTGAAGAAGCACTGACTGTGGTTCTCTATTTCCACCCAACCTATCTAATAAACAGAATGTATCTTAGTAAGGTTATTTCAGAAATGAGGAAGAAAACCAAAATTTTAAGTAGTGTTTTTCCTCTCCACCTCTTAAGATTCTTGAAGCTTTGGACCTCTAAGCAAGGCCAGAGGATGGGCCAGGGTTTCCCCAGTCTCCCAGCTAAAGTGATAGGCAGCAGAAGGTGGCATTCAGTACAGGCAGTAAGGGCAGCAGGTGCCATCAAGTGACAGCAATACAGGCCCCACAAACACTGCACAGGATCTGGAAGGGAAGAATGCTGGAATGAGTCTTTCCAGACACTTTCTAGACACTTTCTACCAAGTATGAAAATGTTGTTCAGGATCAGAGGGCCAGTAACTTCAGTAACTGCAATTGTTGACACCTTTCCTGAACTAGCAGGAAAGTCTAAGTTACTTAGACTTATAGAATGGTTTGGGTTGGAAAATATCACTAAGTTCATAGAGTCCACGTGTTAACATCCAAGTTCACCACTAAACCAACTCCCCAGGATCATGTCTCCATGTGTCATGAATATATCCAGATACGGTCACTCCACCTCTCTGGGCAGTCTGGCTCAATGCTCCACAGTGCTTTCAATGAAAAAGTCTTTCCTCATATCCAATATAAGCCTTCCCTGGCAGTACTTGAGGCTGCTTCCTCTTGTCCCATCTCTTGTCACTTGGGATAAGAGACCAACCCACACACTTCTACAGCCTCCTGTCAGGCAATTGTAGAGCATGATACGGTCACACCTGAGCCCCCTTTTCTCCAGTCTTTTCTTACAAAAAGAACTGAAATTCTATCTGGCGGGGAAAAATTAAATAGAAATCTGGTGGGAAAAGAAAATTAAATAAGAGCAATATTGTGCTCCCTCTGGCTTTAAGCACACACACAAAAAAATTGACAGAACTTCATCTGCATATGAGTTCTATTTCTTGATTGCTGATCTGTTACTTTAACATGTCCCAGTCTGCATGGTTTACAACCTTTTAGCAAAAACATAGCTCTTTCAAAGAAGAAGAAAAAAAGAAAAATAACAAAAAAAATCCAGATTTTAAGTCCATCTGCCCACTTTGTACAGATAGTGGAATCCAGTAGGACCCTCTCTCTCATTTTGCTGCTTTGTTAACAACCAACTGCACGTGCTCTAAAGTGCCATATTAGGGCAATAAGGAACAAATCAGCCATGGGAAGGCTCATAGGACAGGTCTGCACAGCTCACTAGCCATAGTAGGCACCGCTAATTTTATATTATCAAAATTTATGAAAATTATTAGCATTCCATGAAGGTCCAGAACTTGACAGGGATGCCAAAATAATTGTGAATTGATGCTTGCTTTAAAACATGATCACTTTCAGGGGGAAAAAATTAGTTGGTATACAAGCACTTTGCTTAGAGAATTCAGCCCACCACCACTCCCTCATTTTTATGGGGACCAATGACACTGGGTGATTCAGGGAAATATAGGAGGATAGTAACCTTCAGTCCCCAAAGGTATTCTTTAAATAAGAGTAAAGAGCTGAAATCTACTCATCCCCAGCAGAAACCTAATCTCCTATAAAAAAGTAAAAGCAAACCTGATTCAATTAAAAAAAAATATAGAACCAGTAAATAATTTTCCTACTTAAGAGGGGCTGGTTCTTAGCAAGGTAGCACAAACAGTCTTGTAGTCCTATCATCTAGACAAACCAAAGCTGCAACATCCAGCAATCAACATTTCTTCACTGATGAATCATCTTCATTTAAAGAAAAACCCAAAAGACGACACGGAATGGAAAGCAATGCACCTTAATCCCGCTGCAGGTGCTGGCAGATCATCTTCGAAATGTATTTAAGAAAAATTGGAAAGAAAAGGAAAAAGCAGTAAAAACTAAACAGCTTAGTACTGTTAGTTCCAAAGAAAACTTGCAACAAGATTAGGAGAAAGAGTACAAACAAAAACAAGTTCATATGCCATTTATCCTCCTTCATTCAGCCCACATATTATTTCCTCTTGGCACAAGTTAAGTGCATGCACTCTGTAGACAAACCACAGGATAAAATGAGCAGAGCAATGTACTGAGTCTATATTACTTAGACAAACATCAAGTAAGGGAATTCTATGATGGTCAGACAATAAGGTTAAGAAAATATATTTCTTAGGATTCTCTAACCAAGGAATCAAAAATAACTATGCTATTTTTCTTTTCTGGTTAACCTCAAGTTGAAATGAAAGGTTTAACTTCATTTCTTCTATGGATTGAAACATGCTATTTTTGAGCATGTTTATTCAACAGATAACTTTGTTGCAGCAGAGTTTGCATTTAAATTATGACTAAATATAGCTTCTAAAATTATGAAAATTGATGTTTTTTGTTGAGACAGCACGACTTTAAATTCTGATTATTTTATGGGAGCCTAGAAGAATGAGGCTTGACCCAGAGCAAATGACCTCTGCTGTTCTCCCTGTATCAATTAAGTCAAGTTCAAAACTGCACTTTCTTACAGAGAAGCCGAAGAAATTCAATTTTATGCAGGAATCTGCAGGACAGTCAATACATAAAATTTCACACCTGAAACTGGATTTGGGTCAATTTTTTTTTGCAGCTCACTCACATGCTGTTAAGCAGTTGTGATGGCCCCTTCTCTTCTACCTCATGGATAGGTTCTGTCTACAGAACAAGTCTTCAGCTAAGTTTTGAAAGGTCTGGCAATTCAAAGTTCAGCAAATATGTGTGTCTGGGGAAACAAGTTCCACTGTAACTACCTCTATCCTTTTTGTTGATTGTTTTCATTTTTGATTTGTTTTCTTTGGTTTGTTTTTTTTTTTAAATCTAATAAAAGGTCAAGTCCACAGAGAGCTACCACAAAGGTTCTGTAGAGCAAGTGGAATATGAAATGCTAGAAATATTTAGACAAACATTACACTACTCAACTGTTTTGTTTTGGGTTTTTTTGCTTAAGAATAGTTCAACCTTTATAAGTGTCATTGTTTATCATAGAGCAAATACGGTTTTTACAGCCTTTTCTAACTGTTCAGGTTAAACGCTATACTATAATTCCTTTACTACAATAAGAGAATGTTTTTTGCCAAGAAGGTGACCATCAATAAACTCTAATTCACTTACGGAGCTAACACTTCATATCTGCATGCAAAAAAAGTATATCCAAATAAAATTATTTTAATACAAATAAAATTTGTAACACTATCTTTAATGAGTAATTTATTTAAGCCCTTTTTCTGTCTTAACTCTTAAGATACTTCAAGCATAATTTCCTTTTTTTTTACATTTTAAACATTTAGAAATGTGTTTAAAGATCAAAGATCTCACACTGAGTCTCTATGCATCCATTCTGTGATCAGCACCTTCTTTCCTTTTACCCAGCTCTAAGTTACACTTGATTTATAAACCCTTGATTCCAACTGTTGGGATTAGTTAGTATAGCTGATGAATTCTTAGCATATGCAGACAGATTTTTTTTTTTAACTTTTTTTATTAAGCCTGCATTTCAACAGATCAGTTGAAATTTTTGCACTTCTAGATGCAGACTCATCCTTAGAGAGAGAGAGAGAAAGGAACTTCAAAGAGGGACCACGCACCATCAGTCAGTTTTACCACATGAAACACTGAACTGCACACTCCTGGGCTGATCCTGTCAATCCTTCCAATACTTCAAGGACCATTTTATATAAATCTGTTTTCAGTAATAATTCCTAACAACTTTAAATAATGAGAAAAGGAAATTTTCAGTTTCCAAGGAAGACACAAAGCACCTTATTCTAGTGTAGGGAAGCTCTGTGACAAGATATTTTAGAGCTGCCAACATTTTCTGATCTATAGCAGACTTTCTTATTATAAATTTTGAGAGAGCAAAAAGGTGCATTATGTAGTCCTAATATTAATTATGCAGATAAATTACAACGTGGTTATTAATACTATGTATGAGAGACATAAAATGAAATCTTTGAGATTATGTCAAAAATCCTTTCAAAGTGTGCGCATCTCCTGCTACGGCACCTTCTTTTTCCTCTTCCACCAGCTAACAAAACACTTGAGAAAAAGTTCTCAACTGGTGGGTGAAATTCTTGCCATTTGCTATCAGAAGATATATCACAGTCTTCAACTAAAACTATTTAGCTGGAAAAATCAGTGCTAGAAATAGTATATGCATCTCTACACAAGGAAGCTTGACAGAATCATCACCTAAGTGAGCAATTTTTGATGAGCAGTGGGAAAGAAAGCAAGCTCATTCAGGAGATATACTCCCCTTCCATATTTCACTGTGACAACTCCTGGGGACTATTTTGTCTTTTTATTAGGTTTTTTTTTGCAGCTGCTCATCCATACGCTACATCAGACTCTCACTCCATTAGTTTTATTTAATAGTTTATACTTCATCTACCATACCTCTCAGAGGAAGACAAATCAAATAAGTACATTTCTACTTTGGCATACCAGAAACTACAAAAAAAAAAGAGCTTTGATCAGTTATAAATAAAATGAAAGTGTTGATATCTCTGTAAAGTTAGTACCAAGTTTACAAGCTTTAAAGCAGCTACCACTCAATAGCACTCAGCCTTGGTTGCTGTTCAGCATCCCACACCGTATTTAGCTCTGGTGGATCTAATACTGTTACAAGATGACTTAACAGACTAGGGCATTAATGCAGCACTCAAAGGGATTTTAACTGCTACAAATTGATTTCTCAACTCCACACTGGTCTGGCAGCACTAACGACATCAATAGATACAGAGAGCATTTTCCTGTAGGCATTCATGGAGCCAGAAAATGTCACAGGAAGAATTTGGGTATCAGTAAGGTGGCTGGTTGAAACCTGCCAACTCCTACTGCAAGACTCATTCAGAGAGTGGCTTCTCACACACATCTCTCTTCTTATATTCTGATATCCCATCTAATCCATTCCTAACATACAGATTAAAAGACAAACCTCTCAGGCACTTTTTCCTGGGGTCTCAAAACTTCTGTTTTCCATTAACTGGCAGTCCTGCAACTTCAAGTCAAATGCTGTGTGTCCCCACCAACTAGGTTACCTAGCTATCACATGCTGTATTCTACATTGCAAAGGTGTTTCTACGTGTACTTTCTAATAGTTATTAAGGACTCTCAACAGATTATTGTGTGAAGTATGAACTGCAGCTTGCCAGAATATTTTTCAAGAGATGTCAGTTCATAAAGGCTAAGGTATGCCATGGATACGTACTAATTAATGATATTTTTTACCATAAAGGTCAAGAAGGACTCTGGCATTAAAAATCTTACTAGATGTCATATTAAAGATCTGACCATAAATGTTTCTATATAGCTATACTTCCCACATATATTTACAGTAAAAATAAAATTGTTTTCTTTTGGTAAACTCGAACTGTGACACTATCTTTGCCTATACCAAAAGATGCAACTGAAAAAATAAGGCCTCTATCCCTAAAAAGCCTTAGCATAGTGACTTAGAACTGGAAGGCCATCATTAGAAATTAAATATGACAGAGAATGAGAGGTCTAGGAGGCAAGATCAGTCTAAATTCAAGAAACCCTTCTAAATATTGGATAAATTAGATTCATAAAATGACACATTTTTAATCAATTCCTAGAACATAGCACTGCTAATGAGTCTCAATTATTTTCTTTTACAGTTGCATATATAAAACCAAAAAGTACATGCAGTGATCTCTTAGTTTGCAAAATTAAGAAGCTAAGTGCCAGAAATTTTTAACTGTGCTACTTTAATTACTTCAATTTAAAATACTGTGTATGTGTGTTCTGATAAAAAAATAGGATTTTAAACAAAATTATACACAATATGAATGCAAAGGAAACCAGGTATTTCATCAGAATAACTCATACTGCTTAGCCCATCAATAAGTGAGTGATAAAGGTCCCTCCTTCACAATACACTGGTGGTTTGCTGTTCTGAGGTACAGAGTTCATTCTCTAGTGTATTGAAGAACAGGACAGCCAGTACCATTACTATTATTAAACCATTTAAGTGCCAGAACAAAATACTTTCTGTAAAAAACACAGCATTATTTTCTCTAAGTTTATGAAAAGAATGGGAACAAATATTTTTTCAATTAAAATTCAATAAATTCTAATTCATTGGGATAAAAAACTTACACATGTGCTTTCTTAGAAAAACAGGAGGAATGCAGTGTGTAATATGATCCATCTTAATCCCTACATCCTCATAACTAGAAACTATTTGGAACTCGTTCTAAGTTGAGACACTAATGGAAAAATCTCAATTCAAATAAACAAAAAAAGCCAGATAAGTTATTAACTGCCTCAGGTTTTTACCGAAAACATCCTCCAAGTATTCTTTGCTTTTTTCCAACTGCTCCTCAGTGTTCCACTCCAATATTCAAGATGACAACCACATGCATGAAGAGCTGTCCTGGTGAAGGAAGGAACTCGTGGTGCAGCTCCAATGCAAAAAGGGCTGTGTCAGGTGTAAGCAGGGACAAGGAGCAATTTGGAAAGACCATATGGGCATGCAGGGATAACATCAGGGTAAAGTTCAGTGGGAGTTACGATTTGCATGAAATGCCAGGGGCAACAGGAACAGCTTCTACTGCTCCAATAGTAATGGAAGGTTGAACAGGGATGAAGGGTTGAACAGGGAAAGCATCAGTCTGCTGCTGACTTGGGCAGATGACATGAAATGGATGATGCTGAAGAACTCAATACAACCACTAAGGTATCAAAAGATCTCTTGTTTAGCAGAAGGGGTTCAAGAGCTACCATTTGGAGAGTAAATGTTTAATACCCCTCATTCCGTCTGAGCCAGCAACAAGTGGAATAACGCAAGGGTTGACCCTGGGACCCATCCTGTTTAACACCTTAATCAAGAAGGGGAGGCAACAGAAAGCAGTCTGTAAAGTCTGCAGATAACACCAAATTCAGAGAAGCAGCTGGTAAGCTTGAGGGCAGGGCTGCCACCCAGAGAAGCCTAGTTGGGTGAAGGAAGGGGACAAGAGCAACTCCATGAAATTAAGTGCACACATGTAGAATTGTGCACTTGGAAAGGAATAACTCCATGCAACAGTACAGCCTGGTTTGAATCACAAAGGAAAGGAGCCACCCACCTTTAAGTGACACATTCAGCTTCAAATGCTGAACAAAATTTGAAAGCCTAGTTGTATTTAATTTGCACAGAGTACAGCCCAGATTTTTACATAGCAGCACAGAATTTACCTTTTTTTCCCATGCCATTCTACATTAAAAGCAGAAGTTGCCTTGAAGTGATTACACCATACTTAGTCTACTTTTGGAAAAGACTTTTGGCATTTACATCTTACCTTTGTATGCAATAATTGGGTGTTCAGCTCTATGGCAGTGGGTATCTTCTGTTGTTGTTGACTCCAGTATTCCTAACAGCCCAAGTCCTGCCAAGAGCAGTGTGAGGAAGCAGCTTCCTTTCATGATGGTCATGCTGTCCTCCACAGCAGTCACTTCTTTTAACTGTCTACTCCTCTTGCACTCATGTGGGAAAAGCACCTAGAGAATTCAAAGAAATCTATGTAAGGACAAGAGCAAACTACAGAAAAAAATTAGACAATTCTTGAAATCTAAAACAAAACAACATTTCTTTCTGTGTAGCATTTGACTACTCAAAAGTATGCTGTCAGCTGCTCCTCTAATTACTTCACAAACCTATCATCAGTTACCCAATTTAGGAAAACTGTTCTGTCACCCAGCAGGATTAAAAAGCTGATATACATTACCCCCTCTCTTTTATTTTGTAACATGTGGGGAAAAGAATATTCTCCGACATTTTTTCATTTTATCCTCTTAGATAGAGCAAACATATTTAAATTTATTTCCCCTGTCCACTTGGATCCACTGCTTCTTGTCCAGCTTTCCTCAGAGACAAAGGAGTGCTTTGACTTCTTGCAAGTACAAGGTAGAAAAGGAATTGCTCCCGCATATGAATGGCTACTTTGAGAGAACAACAGCCCTAGAGCATGTATTTTTTGCCTATCTGTAGAGTTTATATGGAACAGCAGAGAAAGGGATAGGACAAGATTCACCTCAATGCTCTGGCACACACTTTTGTTTTACAGCAGTGTGGTCACTGTTTCTGACACTGGCTTAGTCCCCATCCATTCCCTGACTGATGACAAGGCTGTGAATTGCCGACTCAAATGATGAAGACCTCTTTCTAGTAAAATTTATATACCAATCAACAATGCAATCATTTTCATACAGAATCAGAAAAAGTTGAAGTTCAAATCCCTCATTTTTTTAAACATCCAATAACCAGATCTTTAGATAAGTAATAGAATATGTACGCTGTCAATATAACTTTAGATCCAACCCAGTTCCTTTAGTTTCATCACTAAAAACTTGCCAAGCAGTAACAACATAATCATAGAACCCAAAAGAAACTTTGAGCACTAGCAGCTTTAGTGCTGCACACAGGCTTGTGTGCTGATAACACACAGATATGAGACATCACTGCCTTTCATGGGGGAAGACCAGAGATTTAAGACAGCTCCATAAAGGAAGAAATGTCACTATGCTAATTAATGGAGAAATTCAGGAAAAGAAAATCTGCAATTTTGACTTCTAATATGTTTGATCTCACTGAATTTTAGTGTGCTGTTTAGTAAGGCAGAAATTTTCTATAAGCATCTTAAATGCATAAAACAAAGGACTGTTAATGAAAAGACATTCCACAATAACAGCAGTGTGTTCTAAAAGCTACACTCAGAAGGCAGAATGGATAGTAAGCACTGGTCCCTAACCTTATTACGCAGCCTTCATAAGACAAACTGCTCTTCTCTTACCACCTTATTCTGCTGCCTTTAGTTGTCTTTCAGCTTAGACTTGGACGCTTCTAACGCTCACTAATTCAAGCTAAAATAAATAGATCAGACATAATCTGATCATAATACACCCGAGCAGCAAATTTAATAGTCAATTTTAGCTTCTTGCTAAATTTTCTTAAGTTACTGAAATAAAGGAGGAGAAGCTTCGAGGCAGTTAGATTCATATTCTCACCCTCCTAAGTAGTGTCTTATGATGTCATGTACCAATATGAGTCTGGCCCTACAAATTGCTTGTGGCTTGCAACAGGCAGTACACGTTCACAGAAATTCTGGACACTAATGCATGTAGTGCATAAAGTACTTGTTCCAATGTTTAATAGTTCATTTTCTGCAAGATTGAGATTTAAATGTATGCTGCACTATTCTTACACAAATTCAAGCAGTTTATGTGGGTTGTAGTGCTGCTACAGATCATACAAATACTAACAGCTACTTATAATTCATATTTCTGTAAGATTATATTTGCGCATTTTAGAAGAAAAATGAAGGTCTAATACCTTCATGAAGGTCTCAAAAAATGTTCTTCTTGCACACAGTACAGCAGCAAGTATCCCAACACCTAGGAATATGGTAATTTCATGTTTAAAAAAATAAAGAAAAAAAAAAAACAAGCAAAACCCAAAACTTTATTTCTTTTAAGTTTGAAAGTCTCAGAAATACTTATAAATATGTGACTGTAATGGAAAGGAATTAAAGAAGAATGAAATAAAACATTTGTACTGAAATCACAGCATTCTCTGTCTCTCTGGCTGTAAATGAAGCCCATGGTCTTTATGTAACCAGGCTTCTGTATCCCAGCAAGTTTCAAAAAGCAAGTTTCAAAAAAACCACCACACTCTACTCAGCAAACACAGCAAAAAGATAATTCTGTTTCTCCAAAAAGAAAGAAAAGGACCACTACTCTTCATCCAAATATTAAATACACACATAGGTATGGATGCCTTAGTTTCCATTACAAAAAGAATGCTTAACTTCATGGAAAATAGTGGTGTTAGTAAGGACTAAGGTGTAAATGTTAAGAGGTCTGATGTCTTGTACCCTGCAGGTATCAAGAGACTTCTCCCACCTGTCCCCTGTGAGCAGAACTCAGTAGCAGAAACAGACTCCTTCACACCACCACCTTTCCCTGGCCTCTAAATCCAAACAGCATCCTCTTTCATTACAGACTACTTACATGGCATAGGTGGTCTCTGACACAGTTGTTTGCATGTTATAGTCATGCTGTGGAAGAATTTTGGAGCAAAGGACTTTTTTCCTTACTAGCTGAACTCTTCCTCCCACTGCATGCATCTCACATGGCAAAACTGAGCAGGAAATACTCTCTCATTTAGAATACCCAAGGACAATGAGAAAAGAGAAAGAAAGAAAAGTGCGAATACACGTCGGACCATATATATATCAGAAAAAAACCAAACAGTAACAGTCTAAATTTCTCTCTACCTCGACCTCTAGCTGTTTATATGTACTGCACTATTTTATTAATTTAAGCCTATTAATGATCTTGGATGTATTAATTTAAATATATTATTGTAAGGAACTATGAGGAGAAGCTTACTTGCAACAACTCAGAGAAGAATCTTCAGAGGCCCTAATTGACAAAAGAACAGTAAATCAGTAGATAGAAACCTCATCACAAGTTCTTTAAGCTTCTATCCATTTCACTAAACTACTGTATGCATGGAAGGAGAAAGGAGTCTGGAGACTGCACCTGTTACACTACTAGAGTAAAAAATAAAAAGTGTATTTTTTAAAGATCCACAAACAAAATAAGGAAAACCAACCAAACAAAACTCTTCCCTCAAGAGCCAAAAAAGCCTTATATCCCCAACCCCCACAAAAATACAATTAAACACCCTCCAAAGAAACACCTTCAGCATATACCCACAGCATGAAGCGATGAACAGACACCTCAGAAAAGACTTCCAAACGGGATCCTTTTCCACAGAGCTTGTAGGGGCCAGACTGTTCCCTGTGCACATCCCTGAGTAAGGAGCGCTGCACGAGCCCCAGCGCTGCCCAAGGCAGCAGCTCCAGCAGTGAGCCTGTGGGAGCACGCCACACCGACCTGAAACACTGCAACAAGCCAGGAGGCTGGAGGCAGACAAAGCAATCTTTCCTGAAATCACCCCTTCTCCTCACTGGAAGTGCAGCTTGCGTGCCAAGAAGTGATAGCTGGCCTGAAGCAATACAACAAGACAAGACAAAGCCAAGAGAACCCTGAACATGAAAAGATTAAGCTGCTTTCCTTGATTTCTGTATAATTTCCATATGTAAATCTCTCTCAAAATTACAATAATGGTCAGGTCAAAACTTTTCAAAACATATATCCAAATAGTGACACTGATTAGCTTTTTAACGATTGCTAAATATTTGGTGAGATTGCACACTGACCTGTTATTTGTATAACTTTTCCAGCAGAGACCTTTATTCCCTCTTTCAACAAATTGCATTTTACAAGTTTGTAAAACAATCTGAAGATGCAAAATTTAAAAGAAAGCAGAATAAGCAGCACTATAAGATGCAATTTATTTCAATATATTATTTTATTTCTGTATGTAAAGGGTCTTATGCACTCACTCTACCCCTCATTCCCTTTGTTTTGATCCAGCTTGCCTAGAAGAAACATAAAGATGAATGAGGCCCATTAGGCAAAGGTATTATATTTTACAAATGTAGCCTTTGGTTTCTCCAATAACAGTATTTGATGAAGAAAAAGAAAACAGCAACTCAAGATTTTCTGTTTCAGCTGAACCAAAAAAAGAGACCTATTGCTAAAGAGAAATGTGTGCACAGCTAAGCATGCAAGGCAGGTAACTGCTACTGCTAGGTCCAAGCAGATTCATTTAGAGACTATTCCCTCCAGGCATTGAAGTCATATATTTAAAGTCAAATAATCAGAAGTCAATGTTCCTAGATCAGTTAAAGTACACCGTGTTGGAAGTACAATTTACCCCTGAATTATAAACTACATTTTCCTTTGTTCGACCAAAATAAGCCACTGTATGCAAAAGCTGCCACACTAGCTGTAGCTGTTCCAAAGCAAAGATGATTTCAAATAATTACCTTTGCTGATTCTAAAAGTGATAGTTTAAATTGACACCTTTAGTGAAAGATGAAGTGAGCTTATGTCAATATAAATGTACAAACAGCAGGGTTTGGCATGTTTAAAATATGCCTTTTTCAGGACTGGTTCTGGGTACAGGCATTCAAAAGCAGGTCTGGGGTTTCTTTATATGCACACCAGTTTTTATTCTTGCAGATGCTGCTCATGTAATTTTTTGCAGGAGACTCATTCCACTTTCCCTGGGCACTCTGCTCCACATCTTTGCAAAACAATAAAGATTTGGGGAAAAAAAAATTGCTCATGTGAAGTAACTATGCCAGATGACCTTTTTGCACTAGGACAAGCCAGGGAAAAAAGTACTTAACTAATGAAACAAACTGTACATTCTATGGGTTCATTAGAACAGAATTATGAGTACAAAGAAGGATGTTGTCCCATATTGCAACTTTAAAATAGTAATAATTATTTCATCTTTGGTCAATATTAGGAGAAATACATAGTTTGTCTACTGTATTGCTAGTGGCACTTTTTTTACAATTTGTTAAAACAAGAGAACATTTGCTTGCTGCTGCTGCTTCAACTGGAAAGAAAACAGGGAGGACTGTTGTTTCCTCTTCACCAAAAAAAGGCCATGCTGTTGTGTATCACTAGTAAACATGTAGACAAATCAGGAAAGAGGGTATCATGAATACCCCTACAATGTAGCTCAGTGCCTCTTTCTGTAATTTTTCTTGACTTGTTGAAGCCAAACTCCTCAAACTCATACAAAACATTTGAGAGGAAGATTGTTAGAGAAAGGAATACATAAAAAAGGCTCTGTCACCACACCTACCAAAGAATTTAGCTGAATTCTAAGGCAATGGGTATGCTCTCAATTCACCAGTAGTAACAAGCCCTGGAGCTCAGAAGGAAAAAGGGATGGAGGCCAGAAACAGGCATCAAGAGGGCTCTTCAAAAAAAAAAAAAATAAAAAAAATAAAACACCAAAAAAATCCCCCAAGCAGATGCTTTTACTATAGTGCATCCTGTTTGCTGTCAAATGCACAAAACCACCAAACCAGTATCTCTTTATAGTATAATTACTTCGACATACATTCCTTACTCAATACACCTTTAGAAAAGCAATTTGCATATCAGTCAGATACACAATTAGATTACAGCAGTATCTCAAAGATCACCTCACTAAACTTTGAGATGAGACTGGAGGCTACAGATCTTCAGTGAAATAATCCAGTTGTACACCATCAAGTCTCATCACTGGACCCAGCAATGCAGTCTGTTTACTATGCAGCAGAGTAGCATATTCTAATTTGTATTTGCATAAAGTGAGAGTCAGCTTCAATTAAAAAACTGATTACTAGAGTTCCTTCAACTTTTTTTTAATACCGTCATTCATTTCTGCAGTGGTGTGAATTTTAAGTTCTGCAAGAGGCAGACAGCCCTCAGCTGTCATTGACTAACACAGTCAAAAATCAGTCCTTGAATTCATAGTGACATTATGCCAAAAGACAGCTAATATCTGTAGCTAAGGGTGACAACTCACAAAACAAGACTCTGTCATCAAAGCTTGTTCTCCAGCACTTCTCATAGAGCTGATATTTGTGATTTCAGCAAAGGAAGCATGCTCCAAGTGAAGGCAGGAGTTTGTAATAACAGCCTGGAACTCGATTATCACACTGTTTGCCTCCCTGCCTCATCAGTGGGGTGTACAGCCACTGCTTGAGGAGCTCAGCTCCCTAAGCAAGCACAGGCCAACCCAGCAGCCCATGCAGAAGAGAACCAAAGGCAACTCAGGGCTAGGAATAAAGCCAAATCAGCACAGACTAGGCCCAAGTTCCAATAAAACCCCAGCACTTTTTTCAAATCCCTTTTTTATCTTAGCTACCCATTAGCTCCTCACCCTTTCTGATATCCTCCCAAGACACAGATTCCACAGATTACTTGAAGTTTTCTTCCACTCACATCTAGTGCCTTGTTCCAGTCATTGAGAGAGCCTTACCCCATGCAGTGCTTGGGACATCCACTGAACTCTGATCCTTAGACTGGGCATCAGAAATGAGGCAATAAAAGGAAAACTTTTATTGTTCATTTATTTTGGGGCAATAAAAGTAAACCTCAAAACTCAGATGAGCTACAAAGACAGCAAAGTTTTTCTTTTATAAAATAACTTTAATGGAAAAAATTAAATTGTAATGATTGTTTGCAAATAAGTCTGAAAAGTGAAAGAAAAAACAGAAGAGGTTTAACTAGGGAAAGGTATGAAGTGAGAGAAAATGATCCAGGAAAGGACAGAAGAGTCAGCTAGGACAGGAAAAGGAAATGGAGAAGGAAGAACAGTAGTAAATAATAACACACATAGGCCTGCATTTCATCTTCTCTTTTCTCTCTACACAACACTTGCCTGCTCCTTTTCCAGTTGGTACTATTACTGGCACACCAAACACATTTTCTTAGGGCCCAACAGACTGTCAACACCATCACTGACATAGAACAAGCTGCTCTGTAGTAGAAATACAGTTTCAAGTGCTGAGGGTAACAGCAGTTCAGAAGAGAGTCCATCTAACAGGGTCCTGCTCATTTTATAAAAGTTACCAAGTTTTAAAATGCGGCCAGGAAGAGGTTGAGAAAATGGACCCATTGATAGCTGTAAAACATCTAGAAACTCCCATTTTGCAGTGTGAAATTCAGGAATTTCCTGAGCCTGAAAATGCAACAATATTCTGGAAAAATCCCACTAGCTGCTTGCTGTGGTCTTACCCTCTTCCCTGCTCCTGAGTAAGACCAGATGTTGGGCTGGATGCCCCTCTGACCAAGCACAGCCACATTTCCATTTTCTGCAAAGGTCTGAGTCTCCTACTGCAAGCTTTTCAGTCACAGAAAAAGTGAATTTTGAAATTTCTCCGATGACAATTAGGAATCTACGCAGGAGCAGGGTCACAACTACAAGTAAAGCTGTGACTTAAATTGCTGAAACTTCACAATATATAAAATACTCTTAAATGACAAAAGCTTGTGTTTTGAAAGCTGTCCAAATAAATTGAAAAGAAAAAAAATCACAAAAAAAAAAAAAGGTTTAGAATCATGAACAAGGCTTGATTGAAATAAAAACACAAGTTCAGGACTGAGAGAAGATCAATGCAACAGAGCAGAAAATGACAATGCACTGAGATAAGCATAGGAAAACCTAGCTGGGAAGAGAGACGTTGTATCACTTGAGTAGAGGATGACGAAGACTAAGGTTGGAGTTGGATGAAAAATTTTTGTCAAATCTTGAAGATGTATAAAAGTAGTTTTAAGCAAAGGCAAAGTTAATCAAAGCAGGTAAAAAAGAGGCAATAAGAAAGTAATGCAATCTTAGCTATTGGATTCCATATAAATTGGGAAAAGGCAACACAGATTGGAGTCACATGTGTTGAATAATTAAAAAAGAAGATCATCACATCACAGATTATTGCTGTAGCCATCTGGACATATTTTTTTATATTTGTAAACTGTACTAAAAAACTTGCCAAAATTTGTACATGGATGCAAAGAGAAACCAGAAGGAAGACAGTGATACAGCAACTTCAAATCGCTAGGTTTTTTTAAAAAAATTATATTCAACTTAAAACAGTTCTCTTTCATTTAGTGTACCACTGTATAAAAGTACTTGACACTACCTGGAATTTAGCTTTCATAGAAACTTAATATAATACATTTTAAATGTGAATCACCAATCTAAAGCACAAAATTGTACAGTTAAAACTAAACTGTTAGTGGGCATTCTGTACATTAATACTAGGCAAACTTCCAAAATAAAGATTATATTAAAGCAGTTACTACCTTAAAGAACCACTGGATGAGCTCCAAAGTGTCATGAAATGACTATTGTGACAGCCTGCTTCAGCTAGATAATAAAGGCAACTTCATCTTCTTGCAGTTCTTGAAGTTCTTTGGTACAGTTTTAAAGGGTACTGGATATTAAATAAACACTTCTCAGCAAATGCAGGGTGGTCACAGATGAGATAACCAAACTGTAGTGGAGGAGAGCACAACTTTTATGGCAAATCCACTCAGCTCCATGGCCCCATTTGCAAATGCATTTCAGACTCACAGCACCTCTCAACTCCCACCTAAGCATCAGCTTTTGATTTTTTTCCTTCCACCAATAACCAATATATTCTGCCTTCACAGCAACAGCTTAAGTGAAGGCAAGGTTTAGCAGAGTGGTATGAAAGACAAGGAGAGGTAAGGCAGCTCAGAGCTCCCATCCCACATCACTGCTACTGAACACTTCTGTTCCCCACCTATTCATTAATATGTAGCTTTTCTATCAAGGTAAGCATTCAAAACACGCACACACATCTCACCAAGCTTCTGGATTCTTTCACCAGTTCTTGGATAAGCAATAGGGTATCCAGTGGGATAGGTGACCTGAACTATCCAATGGTTCAGTCTACACTGATTATACAAATAAGTACAGATAATATGGAATTAGTATCAGATAATGGCAGAATGGTTTTGATTCTAGGTCGGATCATCTGGGTCCAGCTCTTGTCATGGTGTCCCATAGGAAGAGACACCCCTCAACAGAGCAGATTGCATTAGGGGCAAGTCAAGTAGGCTGCTACTTTATTTTGTTGCCCTTTAACATTATCACTGTAAAGATGATGATTTATATAATTTATACATCAACAAGATTTTTACCACACACTTACAAAGTTTTAACACACACATGAAAATGCTGTTTAATGTTTCCTCTAATTCCATTATTAACTCTCACAATTACGAGCAAAGGGGGTTCCACCAATCCAAATGACACTCTTCAGTATCAGACATTCCATAGAGATTTCTAATTCAATTAGAACTGCAACAGAAAAATCAGACAGCTCCCCTCTGTATCAGTTCTCTCTTCTGAAGATGTTAATCAGAAACACAGGGAACCCTGACAAAGCTATCAGAATCCTGGAATACATTTTATTTCTGTTACATCTTTCTGGAAGTTCATCCATATTTTTAGTTACTCACTAAATCACTCACTAAAGTAAGATACAGATATTTAAAAGTTTCTATGAAATATCAAGTTAATAAATCCCTTCCTAAATTAAACCAGGTAAAATTAAAAACAATGGAAGGCACAAAGATTTTCAAAGGCAATTCTACAGCTAAAATATCCAAATCATCAGAGTTTGCAAAAACAAAAGGCCAAATACTTTATTACTGCAATGCTTATACTCAACACCCTATGTATTCACATACAAAGGTTTTACACATATGAGGAACATCCCTGCACATGCCTGAACCTTGTCAGTACAAACTTCCTTATTTTTTACTAGATCCTAAAAATATATCCCAAACAGCAACAACAACCAAACAAAAAAAAAGAAAAGTCCTTCTAAAGAGAATAAATCATAATTTTATTTTCTTCCTCCGACACAACGGTTAAAAATTTAAATTCCATTTTTACATCTGTTGACAAGCAGTATGACTTGACACAACAGAAATCATACACTATCTGGTGTAATTCTCTCAATGAAGCTGTCAAACAACAAATAAGGAGATGTCAAATAGCCTAAAGTTAAATGACAAATGAATGAATCGCTCTTGACATACTTCTTTCAATAAAGGAAAGCCTCTTGTGGGTTTGCTTCAGAGCATATACCGTGCTGCTCTGCGTATTTGAGTCTCAAAAACAATAAAATAAATATACTCTATTTTTTTTCCCATTCTGAAATATCCTCTTATTTTATTTAGATTACTTTGATTTCCATGGTTTATCTAATTCTTAATGATGATCTTCTTTTTAATGATTTCCATTTACAAGCTTTCAGGAAAAAAATCTATTCCGTAAAGTTATTTCACAAACTAACAATGTTTTGAAAATTCAATTTCTTTAGTGACATCTATCCCAATGGCTTCTCAGTGGCTGACAGCTTTCATCAGTCAAAGACTAAATTACGTGAAGTGTCACTGATGTCTCCATCATATCCAAAATCACTTTGGTAGCTTTGTAGCCATCATTTTTCATTTATCACTTTGGAATCTTATAAGCATACAGTATTATGCACAGATTGTACACATTGAAACATAGCTCGGACTGCTCTTTTTGAGAAATCTACACTTCAGAGACCAAAGCTGTCAAGGTCACCCTCAGCTCCTAAATAGAAACACATAGGAGGACTGCATCTTTGCTTAGATTTTTCTAACAACGGAGGCACAGATTCAGCTTTCTATGGCTGGTTAGTTTGTATCCAATTTTTCTAGAACCTCCACAGTTGCTTAAAGGGAAACTTTGTGACCATTCCTTCATCATATGCCAAGGCTGGATGACCTGCAGTCTCCAAGATCCTTAGTGCTGCCCAAGACTACCAAAAACATACATTATATATACACATCCCCAAAAGCCATACAGTAGGGCCTGCATCCCTTTTTGTGCTCCTCTATGTCCATCCACCCTCAGCCTTCCCAGTCTCTGTAGATCTCAGTTCCTCTCCTTTTTGAGGTAAACAAAACATGCTGTCATCAGCAGAAAAGGGTAATCATTTACATACAAATAAAATGCTAAAACACTACCTTTCCTTTGCATTTGCTTTTATTTCTTTTCTTCACCTGACAGTGCTACTAAAAATGCTCTTACAATATCCAAATCCCATGGTCTCCATCTCTTCTCTTCTTCTGTAAGTCTTTTGCAGTTATATTTTTTCTCCCTTATTTACTAAGTCTCTGCATTGATGTCATCTGCATATTGCTATAGAAAGACATGCTGTTAAATCTACTTCCAGGACAACAGTCCAAGATCAGAGCTCTAAAAGGAATACCAAGGAAAATGGCCATTGAACAAAAAAAATAAAACAAACAAAAATGAATCATTGGAAATGGTGTCTATTAATGACACAAGGTAAAACACAAGTACAACAAGATATTTTACAACTAAAACCTTCCCTTTGGCTGTGGGTGTGGTGTTGAAAAGTCAGAGCAGAAAAGTGTCACTTTATGCAGCAGTGGATAGATACAAGTATGACAGGTATGAGAAGTGTCTATGGAATCTATGGCTGGAATTCAAAATAAAGAGCCCAAAATAAGAGAAGGAAAATGCTGAGGATGAAACGCCTTTCCACTGGGTACTTTGTGCAATAATAAAATGCAGAATTTGATCTAGAGAAGGACAAAAAGAAAAGAGACTGGACACACGAAAAACCACACACCAAACAAGGAAACTTGCATATATTGTATGCATCTGGCCAAGTAAAAAACTGGCATTTCTGGCAGTGTTAGGAAATGTGCAACTTGAGAAGAGACAGACATTTAATACCAAGGAGTAATAGCAACTTCCTGGAGTGATGTGGTTGCTCTGCTCTAGCTCAGCATGCTTCATCCCAGAGACAGGATGGGACTCTCTCTGAGGTGCACACTTTGGATACAGGAACAAATTCCCCCCATCCCTTCATACATGGTCAGCTCTTTCTCCTGTTACATGCCCGTTTCACCATGATGTTGATAGGACAGCTGCAGATTGATCTAGCAGAAATCCTAAATTGCTAATGTCACCAGGATGCATTTTGTTTCTTTCACTACAGCCCTACCAATTTCTACAACTAATAACGCAACTGTGCACAAACACCTCTTTTACAGAAGAAATTCAGGGCAGAGTTCATAGCTCTGCTTTTTTAAAAGGCACAAACCTGTATTTATGCTGTAATAAACACATCATACAGAAAGATGTCGAAAACAGGAATTGAAACACATTGCTCTCACTGTGAAAAAATCTTTGCAAACCTTCAGTGCTCTGTAAACAACAAATAACTGAAACAGAGGTCATCTCATCAGGTTAACCATGAGCCGCGCTGCCAAGATAGAGAGTGCTCCAGCTCGGCTGTGCTAGCTAGTACATGGATTAACAGGGATTTCAATTTCCAGGGCTGTCAATCTTGCATGTTTTCCAGCACTGGATTTCACCACATTTTAAAAAGATACAATCTGAATCCGAGTGAAAAATAATTCAAACTGCTTCAGTGGTGTTGCCAAAAGGACTTCCAGAGCGAACAGATTATACATATTTTAATGCACACACTGCAAGTATTAAAATCTCTGTCATATGAAAAAAGAAAAAAACATAAATGCACCAAACTTCGATCAACAGACTCAGCTCAAAAGGTCTCTAAGCAGTGCGCTTTTCTACAAATTCTTCCGACATTTTTAATCATCACAACATGAGAAAGCATCCCATGACACTTTAGACAAATAAGAGATATCTGGAATAATTAAAGGTAGCATCTCTACTGCAAGGAGTGTGACCTGAAAGAGGGCAGTTGTGCCAGTGGGGGGAAGCTGAACCTTACCTCTAACTAGAATTTTAAGCATAAGAAAAAAACAGAGAATTAAAATTATAAATCAAGGACTATTTAGTTTCACACCAGGTGTTAAAACTCTGCTTCTAGATGCCATTAATTTCAGAGATTTAACTGGCTTTAATGGGAAGTGTCTCATTCTGTGTAGCAAGAAACAGAGAGTCTTCCATTAGGCACAATGACCTCATCCATCCCTCCCTGATCCTTCTTCACCTCACATGCAGATTCAAGCACAGCACAATTCATCACTTCAGTACAAAGCTGCTAGCAGCTCAGTGATCTGCAGTTAGATTACACACCAGGCACAAAATTTCTGAAAGAGAATGAAGCTCCCTCGACTCTGAAATTGCTACTGAAGCAATTGCTTTGAAGCAATGCAGGTTCCTTGTAAGAGGGAGCTACTACAATGAGCTTTTATGTTTTAGTTATGTTTTATTTGTTAAAATTCCACAGGTCCTCCTGCACAAAGGGAAACCCTCATCACTAGACACACAGTGCCACAAGGAAGACACCAGAAGTGTCAGAAGCCCAGGAAGAAGAACTTTTCTTCATAAATGGATGAGGTCAAAGAATCGTGTGGGTGGAGAAATGGCTGACCTCGGCATTACTTCAAATTGGTAATGTTATACAATTATTCTTCTTTCCCTCTTAACTCCTCTTATTCCGCAATTCCCATCCATTTATCTAAAACCACATCCTTGTATCCCCTATTCCTGCAAGAAAATTACTCTTTCCTCAGGACTGCACATCACTATTTGAAATTTTCATATAATTTTTGTCTTCCCAAGTCTCGGCCTTGTTACTTAGAAATTCTCAGTCTCCATTTCAACTTCTTTAGATTTACTTTTGCTACTATTTTAACAAAATTCATTTTTGCAAGAGCAACTAACTTCTCTGACCTAAAAAAATTCCCCTTTGGAATTTTTTTGATTTCAAGTCCCCTTGGAAAACTTTGCAGAGGAAGTACACATACTGGTAGAGGAAGTTGAAATACTCTTTAATACTTGCATGGATCCATTCATCTCACATTCATAAACCACTGATGGAAAACCAAACACAGTTTGGACACATTCCCAGTATCTGCTCCTCTCTAAGCTCCTAAAATTATTTTAATTCTTCAGAAATTTATTCAGTAGCCCGTTAAGCTTGTTTACATCTTTTCATTCAATTCCTTAAGATCAATTTACCTATTTTCCTCTAATCTTCTCCATCTTCCTTCCAGTAACCTTATCTGTTCCAGCCATTTGAACTGCTATCATTATGAAATGTTGTCACTTTTAGCCTTTCCCCTTTGATCATGATAATATATACCCAACTTTGTATCTGAAGCTAATTTGCAAGCACAAAAGTATCTCTACATTTATCAGTATTTTCTCATTCTCTTTGTACTTCCTTTAAGCTTTGCCATTTCATCTTGCCCCTTGAAGTCTACTGTCTCTACACTAAAATGGGCCTCACTAGAACTCACAGATTGACAAAAGGTGTTCTGGTAATCCCTCTCTCCCTGACAGGCACTACAGGCTGTACAGGGAACATGGTAAACAGAAAACTGAGATTTTTGGACTAAGAACTGAACTCTCAAAGAAACAGCTTGAACATATTTAAACAAATTTAATTGCAATTTATCAAGTGCCAAAATTAGATTAAAAGCATTTATCTTACAATAAGGGAAAAGGCTCCAAGCTCAGTGGGAGACCTCAAATTACATAACAGCTTAGCAGTTTTTTAAAACAGTGTTAGCAACAGAGTTCTCTTCTGGGACTGCACCCTGCAACCTTACTGTTCATAAAGTAGCATTGAAGAACCACCACAGTGGGTCAGCCTGGCTGTTTAGCCCAACTGAAATGACAAAACCAACTCAGACAAAACATCCAGCCTGACCTACTACTCTATCTTCAGAAGCAGCTAAGAGCAGATGTTTAGAGCAACCGCATACAAAAATTCTCTTCCACTTTCCCCAAAACACCTCATACTTTCCATAATTTTCAGCTCAGTAACTTTCTTACCCAGGGCTAGTATGGTCATCAACTCCTACTTTTTTTTTTCTTTTTTTTTCCACTTCCTTTTCCAAATTTGTTCAGAAGCTCTTTATACCTGTGCAGCAGACATAGAATGCTGTGGCAAGGAATTTCAGAACTGACTTATACACTATGCAAAAAAAACAAAACTAAACAAAACACTTCTTTTCCTAGCTTTAAAATTGTTTCCTGCAGGTTTCACCTCATCTCTCTTCTAATACAAAATTAGGTGGCACTGAGTACTCATTTTCCATCCATACACCTCAGAGCTTCTGTAATTTTATAAACACCTAGCATTAGCATCTGGCCACTCTCTTCTCCAGTCTGAAAACTCTCATCTAGTTAGTTGTTTTTGTATGGATGCTGCTCCATGGATGCCTTCTGCATCCTTCTGCTCTTCTTCATTTTTGTTGCCCTTCTCTGAAACTTTTCCTGCTCTACTCCACTTGTTCTGAGATGAGCAGAACAAGACAGCACACCATCTTTAAGACACAAACACTTCACAGATTTAGAAAGCAGCCTAATATTTTGATTTCTCTCCTTTCAGAGCAATTCCTGATATAAATTTGCTTCCTGAGTGCTACTAAAGTATAGAGCTGATTTTTTCAATAAATTGTTGCTTATAGTCCCCAGACCTCAAGCTAACTCAAAATACTTTAACATTACCAATCCTGAATTTCTTCCATCATTTTAATGGCCACATGGTTTCTTTTGCATTTGTATTAGTCTGCCCCCTTTTTGTTTTCCTTCTTTTGTCCTGAAAAACTTAGTTTCAGAAACAAACCTTGTCACCACACTTCTGTCTCAAATCACTTATGAACATTAAAATACCCCCTGGCACACTCAGAGATATCTATGGAAATCCACTGGTGATTCCCAACACACTTTTCTCCTGAATATTTTCCCTTACTATTTAAACAATTATTTACACAGTTGGAAGTCCTCCTCCTTAACTGGTGCCTGTTAATTGCTTGAAAAAATTTTCAAGAGAACCCTGAATACAAAATAAATTTTTCATAATTCAAGTAGAAGAATACATCCAATGATGTATTTCACCTGCATGCCAGTTGCCTCCTTCAAAGACCATGGGCTATTTATGTGATTCTCAAATCACAAAAATGCCAGCTAGGTAAGATCTCTGGGAGCCCTCCAGTCAGACAGTCTGGCTAGCCATTAAAAGCCACAGAAGATCAGGTCAACCATAGCTCTGTCCAACTAAGACTTGAGAGCTCCACTGGGAGAGCTGCCACCCCCACCACAAAGCCATGTTTTATTCAGTGCACTACACTCCTACAGAAAAAGATTTACCTACAATGTCCAATCAGAATATTTCAATTTGCAATCCGTGTACGTTAACCTCCTGTTATTGGTTTGTCTCAACTAGGAACATTGGCTCCATCATCTTTGTAAACATCCTTCAAGTAGCTGAAGGCTAATATTAATTAGTTCACCAGGCCTTAAACATCCTCTTAATCAGGCTTTTATTCACAAAAATCAATCCTTTCCCAGTTTCTCCACTACAACACTCAATGTTTTTTCTAAAACAGATACTAACCTAATTTTTTAATTAATCCCCTCAGTTTAAACAAGGTTTTTAGACTCCCTGAGTCCTGATGAATGTTTTCTGAAATATGGTATGAAATCAGACATCTTCAAGTACTCAGCTGGTGAGACACTTAAAAGCAAGGGGCTGCATGTCGCAGTTAGCAGCTGGTCTATTCCACTCTACCACTCCTAAAACAACTGGGTAAACTACATCTGGACCTGTTAAATTGAGAACATGAAATTTGTTCCAGAAAGGCAATCTCCTAAAACGCCCATAAGGTTTCCAAAAGAGGAACCACCCCACACTTTCCAGTGGTGAGCACATACACACAAGAATAACTCAGTTTTCTGCCATGGCTTTATCTCAGATCATTCCTGTCATAGTGTCATTATACACAGGCCACACAGGGTCTCCAGCTGGCCTCCTGCTCTTGGTGTGGTTAAAAAAAGCATTTATTAACTTTCTGTTTAGCCTGACAGGGGAATGTTTTGGTCCTATTTCCTTCTTTGAACACAGACACAGCTATTTTTTTAAGATGTCCTCTTGCTTTTAATAGTCTCCCCTACCTGGTCATTTAGCTATACAGGCTTCCTTTTCCTGAGATGTTTTTAGACTGATGGTAAGCATATGTGTGGAGTGTCCAAAAGCATCCTGAAATAGTCACCTACAAACATGTTACTCCTCCAGCTACCCTTTCAGTGTCACTTTAAACAAACATTCCCCTTTTTACGTAGTTTCCCTTTTTGAAGTTGAGCATAATTTAAAAGAGGAAAGAAGAAAGGAGAACTGCAAGTTCTTTTTCTTTCATCCCTCCCATTCCTATCTGTTGAATTTCCTTAGCATAGGGAATAGAGAAAGGCAGAACAACTGTAATGGTCTACAAAATCACAACACAAGTCTTTTTTCCAAACATCATCTTACAATCTCTCCATGATATCATCATTGATTGGCTGAAGAAAATATAGTCTGTTGCCCACCTTTTAGTCACCATCCCTCTGTAATCATGTACTGCCTCTGTTCAGCGCTTGTGCAGAGCCAAAGTGGGGTCCTGGGTCTACCTTGGAGGCTCCTAGGAGTTAAAGAAACACAAAAGAGATATAATAGGTATTGAGGAGACAGTTCATCAGCAATTCTCAGACTTTTACTGCAGACATAAAACATGTCTCTCAAGTCAATAAATTAGAAATGCAAGGCACTTTAACTACACAGTGTGAACAAGAAACATGGAAAGAGATAGGAAAAAAAATCATTATTTAAAATACCTAGCATCTTGGGATGAGAATCAGAAGAGGAATATTTGTTGCAGAATTATCAAAATCCATGAGTCATGAATTTGAGAGAAAGCCTTACTATAAAATTTTGCCTTGGTGCCTTAACACCACTAAAATTAAACATTCCTAATACATGGATTTAAATCTTTCCCTGACTAAAATCCATGACAGAATTCTGATGGGTAAAACTTCAGTATTCTTCCACCTTCCAATAAAACAAAGTTCAAGAGAAAAATGTACTCTCTAATATCTCAAAACAATACAAAAGGCATTTTCAAGAAAGAGCTGCATCATTAAGCACATTTCAAGACATTAACCCATCTTGTAGGAATGACAAATATAAATATTTTTTAAATTATCTTACTTTTTTATTTATTGAAACAAAGAAAGCACTGCTAATCAATCAAGTGCTATCTCTACTTGAAACAGCAATATGGGAATCATGCAGCAGTTTCCTGCTCTCAACACCTCAAGAAAAAGGCACTTCACAAGAAAAAACAGTAGTACTCTGTCCAATTTAAGCATTCGTTTCCTAGACTGAGAACGTCTACGGAACAGAACAAATACACCAGCAATCAACAGTTCACTCTTGAACCTAAACAGAGACATGAGGCAAAAAAGGGGCCATTGTTCCACTCTGTTTACTCACTTATATGAAATGACTGTACTAGATGACTGGAAGTGATTGTGATTTTTTTTTCCACTGCTTTCCTGACCTATGAAAGTCTCAGGAAATCTGCCAAATGCATAACCATGGAAATCTTTGGAAATATCATACGAACAAGAAGAACTCTCCAGGTTGGCCAACAAAGATTCAGATTTATGTTTACCACATCAAAATTTCTCAAGAATCCCATTCTCCCTATCATCAAGTACTTCAAAATATAATTCACATATTTTCTCCTAAAATAAGAATTTATATCATATCATTTATATCACATGTGCATACATACACACCCCTAAGTGAAATTCAGTGATGTCAAACTCTGCTGTAGAAGCTGCAAAAAGCAGATTTAGATGGTGTTCTCCAAAGCATAGGGACGAACTGAAGCTAAAGGATAGAAAGTCACTTTCAGTTTCATAGTCCAAGGTGGTAGGAGAGGCCTATATTTTCAACAAGACATTGCATCACCTTTCCTTTGCCTCCCACTTTCCAGAAAGGCAAGGACGAATTTAAAACCTGGAAGTGGACCAAATTCTGCTTTTTATATTACTATGTACCAGAGACTACTGAAACACCTCAGCACTCAAACTACCCGTCACCAGTGCATGTTGATGACAAACTACTCTGAGACATTCAGTCTGTCAAGTAATTAATTATAACTGTTACCATGCAGTGAGTTCTACAGACAACTACAAGCAACCCATCTCCAAGATGCTGTGTGCAAGTGATTTATGTATGCACTCACTACACCAGAATGAGCAGCTGAATTATTAGACTTTGAAACATTACAAAGAAGGCTGTATACCTCAATTTTTCTAAACAAGCCTTAACATTACTAGTGCTTTCTATAATCACTTGAACCTGCCCACTGTCTCCTCACCACTCACTTCATGATTCTTATTTCTACATAAACATATCAGATTTTATTCGATCAGAATAAAAGCTTGAGCAAGTTTACTTTTATTCTAATCTTAATAATTACCTAAACAAAACTGGAAAGCAGAGTACAAATCCATCTTATTGATTTAAGGAAAACATGCACTCACACAAAATCTAAGATGCAAAAGTTAGACTTCTACAGATTGCCATCTTGCTCCCCTTACACTTCTTCATATGGCACTCCGCTGCTCCTATGACTGTGGCACTACTCATCAGGCACAATATAATGCATGCTGTGGGTAGGATAACACCAGAAACTACCCTGAGTATTCACTAATTTAAACTAAAATTAGGCTAACTCAGTCTACACAGCCCACACCAAACCAGTTTTACAGAAACTGTAAATAAAGCCACCAAAACTAGAAGTCTAACTGCAAAAAAAAACACCACATCAATTATTTTACTGGAAGGTATGCAATCATGTTTTAGTTTACTTTTGCTTTGGTTTAGCATCAGTTGCTAAAGCAAAAACGTTAGAGTGGCTTTGCTTCATGTCTCTGTCTCCCACTCTTTCCTTTCAAAATGACTTCTGGAACGGATGAAGTTTCGGTCTAACACAAAAACATCCACAAAAATACTCAGGAAAAACAAGAGACAAACTCACTTTCCAAACAGCTGTTTGTACCTACTCCCTGTGACAAATACAGGTACACAAGAGGGGAATTCAGTCACGGTATATTTTATCTCCCAGAAGCCCACTTATTTAAAAGAATGGGGCAGCGAGGGGAATTCTGCAAATGGATAAAAATAGACATAGGTGTATACTAGTGGAATGTTTCGAGAAATTGTCACAAGATTTAAAGATAAAGTGCTGATTCCTGCTGCTGACAGGATTTGGTACTAAAATCACTGGTATCACCAAGCAGTGTGATTGAATCTGGTGGGGGCACCACGGAGAGCACACATGCAGTCACCACCATTGCTGTTACATGGGTGCAGGCACTGTGCTCAATCTGTCTACTACACCTGGAAAGATACTTGGCTACACACTGAACTGAGCAAACAAACAATCACAGCATGTCTAGGTGCTGTGGCTTGTCTGCATGCTGAGGCTTCCCAGTTCTGTGCTGCAGCTGCTCAGGCAGTGTGCCACAGCACAGCCTCACCTCACTGTCCACTGGGAGCTTGCCCAGGCACTCAGGATCTTCACACAACACCCAATGACAGCTCCTGCTCACCTTGTAAGACAAAAAAGCACACTGAGTGGGATAAGAACATGCCAGCTCCACATCATTTCACCAGCTAGCCCTGGCTTTTACTCCACAAAGTTGACAACCTGAGCTAAGGAAGCTGCTCCAAGTGACTGTGGATGATGCCAGTGGAGCTAAAGTGTTAGGGACACCAGGCAGATGGGGCTTTTCCAACTTCAGTGTTCTCACCACGTATGCACAGGAGAACTGAACAAATATGAATAAATTTCACGTACTGCTTAAATCACTATTGAACACATTCTTTGCTTTTGTTGATATCTGGCAAGAGAGAAAATCTTGTCAAAACTGAAAATGAATCAAAATTGAGAAAGAGAGAGGAAAACAAGAGTAAGAATAAAAAGATAAAATTATTCTCCTTCCTCTTCCCCTCCTCCAAAACATGCCTGTATTATGCAAATATATCCTACTTTCCGGAATCAGTCAACGATGAATGGTTACAACTGCAATCCACTACCTTGTGCTCCTTCTACAAATACTAGCATTTCTCCTTATGACATATGCTAGCAAATATTACTACTTATCCTTCTCTCTTCATGCTGAAGAGGTCCTTGCATAAGGAAAAAGATCTCATTAAACCTAGCTTATTTGCTTGACTAAAAAATACACCTTTATTGAGCAGAATCTAGGCATAAGAAACATGAAAGAAATATGAATATCCTTCTTATAAATCTGCATTTTGTTTATATGCTTTCCAAATTGGGCAGAATAAAACTAAAGTAAAATAAATGTAGGGATTTTTAGGGGAGGGGAAAGCAGAACAAAGGAAAAAATCAATAACATCCTTGAACATGTCCCAGCCACCACTGCCTGAGAGTGAGACCACAGAACCAGCCCATACAAATACATCCCAAACAGACAGACACCTGCAGAGCAGAAGCTCAATGTACAAGAGTGTTATGCCTGCTCCTGCTTCACATGCAGGGCTGGGAAACTTCCAGGTCTTGACACATGTGTCTGCTGGTTCAACCCAGAAATTACATCCAACCCAAACAGGAGCAGTACCAGGACTCTCTTCAGTTCCAGCTTCATTCTTGCCTTGCTTCCAGGCATGAACAAGTGTGGACAAGTGTGCACACACACTTGGGTGCATGCAAATCCCATAACCAGTAGATCTGACTCATCCTGAGTTTGTCAGGCTGACTCCATAGGCATGGTAAAGTCAAAATAATCAGGATAGACTCCTTCAGGCCAAAACAGAAGAAATGCAGAGACTGGAGTGCCAGGACATATTGCTAGCAGGAAAGCATAAACCAGAATATGGGAGGTCACCAGTCAGCCAGAGGTCTCTGGATGAAAATTACAAAACAGAATGACATAACATATATCTGGTTTTGCAGGGATTTGACTAATAATAACTCATTTAAAGCCACTGAACTTACTCTGCTATTTGCTTTAATTCCATTGAGGTCAAAGTGACAGGACACACTAGTGTTCATTTAGCCTTTTAACTAACCACCACAGATTTATAATCCAAAAGCAGCAGCACTTAGTTCTTCCAAAAACCCCACCATGATCCCAAAATAGTCATTTTTAAAGTATAATACATTATTAAGACTGCTGACAGAACAAACAGTATTACCTTGTTCAAAATGGTAGAGATGGAGAAAAACAGTAATAAAAGAGAAATTATTGTGGTCTTGCTCCCACTGAAGTCATGCTTTTCATGAAGACTTCAAAGAGCAGGGAAACATGGCCTTTATCCAACTTTCTGCAAATTACACAACTGAGTAATTTATTTAAAATAAATCACTTCTAATACAACTCTGATCTCCTTGAGTTTGACAGCAAAACTTCTGAAAATCTTTCTTCTTGAGCATGACACCATTTATCCTCATGTTTCTCTGGTCTTTTTCTAAAGTCTATAGTGCTCTGTTGCCACTGGTATTTTCTGCCTACATGCCTCCAAACTTTTACATGGTTTTCTGAGCCTGAATTTCACTGGTTTGATGATCCAGACAAACTTTTCCAGTTCCAGGACACTGATAAGAATAACACCTTTTAGAATCTTTCAGCCAAATGGTGTTAGTACTGAGGACACAAAAGGCCAAGAGTGTCATGACCAGAAAAATCAGCTTCATAATGCAAGCCAAAGAAAAGAATTATTGAACACTGTGGCTTATGTACACAAGATATGTTTCTGTGTGTATCTCTACAAGACTTAGATAAAAATAAATGTTTCTCGCATTTTTGGGTGCCTTTAAGATGAAACCCAATAGACGTATTGTGTTTGGTTTGGGTTTTTTTGTTCATGGGGTTTGGTTTTGTGTACATATGTATTTTAATATCGCAGAAGGATACCATGCAATGGTCTTCTTAAGAAATCTCCTTTCTTCCCCAATATGCAGCCCTGTACTGCTTCTCTCTCTTCTACCATTTTCACCTGTAAGATAAGTAGCCTCAACATCACTTCACCCACCCTGACAGGAGCACAACTATTCTTGGAATAAAACACCATTCCTTTTCTGGAATTCTTCCAAGTAATTTCATGTCTTAACTGATTCTCTGATTTAAGTGACATGCTGGTAGCTGATGCTAGCATGTATCTCTTAAATTTCATTGATCATCATGTTTTCCAAAAACTGTGAAAATTTGGGAAAAACAAGCAAAACTAAATACCCTGTAATTTAGTCTGCATGAAACAGTTGCTTCCTTTCTTTCATTTACCAGTACATGGCTCCTTTATTTTCCAAAGGCGGCAAGTAAGCTAAGAAAGGTAAAACCAAAACTATGAGTATCATGGAAGATCAGTCCATAGCAAATGCATCTTTAAATATGTAACCATAAAAATATTGTTTTCTCTGACCTTTGGCAGAAGCCAGTGAACCTTTTCATTTCAGTTTTAAAAAATTCAAATGAAGCTTAGATGACAGACACCTCCTAGAGAAAGAAAAAGTCCACAAGCCCCAGGGAAGACCTAGATTTTATTTGCTATTCTGAAATACACTTGCTGTACTGCAGGATACCAGCTGATACGTTTTCTGTAGCATAATTAATTCAGAGACATCTGCTTGCTAGCAGACCAAGGATGAAGCTTGGGGTTATGATACCTGGATTATAGTTCTCACTCAGGAACTGATTTGTGGTGTTTCTTTGAGAACCTTGATCTGACCCCATTTCACCATTATAAAATGTGAAGACATCTTTTAATATAACCCATGTTCTTTAAATAAAATGGAAATTTTTATATATCTCAGTGAACTGCACTGGAAACATCACAGTTCCAATTAAGACTGAACTCCTGAGGATAATAACAATTACAGGAAACCTTTATGGTTGTGTTCTCTCAAAGAGCCCAGCTGCCTCTTGGAGAAACAGGACTGAACAGATTCATGTAGGTACTGCAGATGCCAAAAGGCTAATCCTGAATATTGCAGCTGTTGATAATGCTCACTGTCTAACAATGCAGAAAGTATTATACTCACTATTGCTTACAGCATGCACTCCTACAGAGAAAGAAAAAAAAAAAAAGCATTGGTATGTAGTCTGGGAGAATCCAAGATGATAGTCTGAAGAGGAAAATCCAACTCAGTGCATATAGCCTGAGGTTATTGGAAAAGTGTCTGCTAATATGCAGCAGGCTCCCATAATTGTGCAGCTGAAGTAATAATACCCCAACAAAATGCAATTACAATGTACAATATTTAAAAACTCTGCCAGTTTTTACACGTCAGTTTATTCCAAAAGCTGGCTTATCCACTTTGTTAGTCTAAAAGTGTTCCAAAATTATTTAAAGAAATCATATCCTTTCCATTTTAAATACAGGAGATCATTTTAAATCCTAGGTAAGTCTATAAATTGTACTTGTTATGTATCAGGGAAAAAAATTTTGACCTGCTTTTTCAAATGGGGGGAAACTTCTTAAACCTTATGGGGAAAAAGGGGCTGGGGTGGGAGGGGAGTGTGTGTATGTGCGTACATTGGTTGGTACGAGTCATCAACAAAATTTATACAGTTTAGGTTCCCAGCACAAATGTACTGAAATCATTGATGATACAAGAGAGAGAGAAGTAACAACAGTTTCTTTGTCTATGGCTTTCATATTCTGTGTCATTTTTTTTTCTGGGCTTTGATTGTTCTCCTTCAATGATGGATGCTTTCCCTTCTTCCATCTCAGCATGCATGAGAGAAAGACAAAACTTAACATATCCATCACTGGAGCCAGAACAGAGAGCACAGTCCATCTTGTACCATAAATCCCAAAGTGATAGATGCTCCCTGCTTCCCCCAGCAAGATTCTTTGCTCTTCTACTCTCCCTTCAGCATGAAGTTGAATGCTGTGGAGTTTAGGGTTCATTTTTTAGGTGACTGTACAGATAGCAAGAATATTGTTGTTGTGATGTGAACATATTCCAAGCCTTGTCTGAAATACTCTGACCCAGGGCCAAATGTTTTCCCCATCTGCAATGAAGGCATGCAATGCTTTGGCATTTTCCAGCAGCCTATCCCTCCCTTTGCCACCCAACATGCACGAAAACTCCCAGCTCCCTGGCTGCTCACCGGTGCTGAAGCAATCACAAATGCCTCAGCCTAAGCAAATAGAGAGAGGTAAACACTTCAGTCCTGGGCACCATCCCAGGGAGGACACACACAATAATTTCCAAGCTCCTCAACAGATTTTTTTTTCTTGTGTTTGGTACTAACAAGATTAAGGAAGAAGAGTTTTAATATACAAGTATGATCCCTGTCAGGACACTGATTGCAATGTCTAGCTCATCATAAGCTACTGTTGAAAACAAATGCCTTCTGTGCTCTGTTGTGCACTAGGTTTAGAACAGTAGGCAACAGATCTCAGAATTGCCCTGCACTGTGCTCACAGCTCTCCTTCCTCCTCTATCTCCACTCCACTGAATCTATACCTATTTTCAATTAACTTATTACATCCACACTAAGTAGAGCATGAAGTACAGGACTCCACATTCACCTCAGGCAGCTGAGAAAGATTTTGGTAGCTGGTGCTGGGGTTGATCTGGAGTTTTGATACTCAAGCTTTGGGAGAACTTATGCAGGAAAATATGAAGACGCACAGGCACATTGCCCTGAAGTACATTTATTAAAATGCAGTGTTATCTTCAGTATCAGGTATTGGCTTTCATTATCTTTGACAATTCACCAAGCAACACTTACAATTTTGATGTTAATTCATAATTGAACAGTATGAATCAGTAATACATACACAACTAACTGCACTAAACTCACTAATTAACAGGAAACTCTTACTAGAAACACCATTAGGAATTTCTAAGAATTTGAATTGTGAAACAAAGATTTTGTTTACTAGGATAGAATAGTGGGATGCGTGTCCTATTTAAACTTATCTGCAAGGATTTGTATGATTCTGTTCTTCTGATCTCTTGTAATTGTATATGAAGAAAGAGGTATTTGATTTAGAAGATTTGCATCAGAGCAAACCACTGAAATTTTCCTAGAACAACTGCAGGAAGTAAATAGTACAAACAAGCAGAAAAAACATCAAAGAAACACCCAAACTTCATATGGAAATTCTGATTTTAAGACTGGTACTCCCTTCAGAAATACAAACAATACTGCTGGAAAAGCTGCCATATTCCAAAGTTCTCATCATCTTTCAAAGGTAAGATAAGTAAAAACAATGCAACAAAGCAAAGAGAAGCTGCACTGCAGATAAATTTGTGAGATAATCACACTTTGTCTAAGGTAAGCTTCAAACTCTACCACAGACTAAATATATATAACTGGTGCCCATGTTGCAATTTTCAGGGCTTTTACCCACCACACAACTTATTCTCTACTTTCTACCCCAAGGTCTGAATTTCTTCAAAACAAATTAATTTGGCACTCACATTACTTTGTGCTGAAGGCAGTATTGATACACAGAGATCACAAATGAAAATTAGACCACACAGAAGGGTTTACTAAATTTTCCCATATAAACACACTGTTAAAATGGAATTTAAACAGTATAACATTAAAGTAATAGGATTTTTAAAAAACATAACATTTTGAATAAAATTGTATTACTTTACCATCATCACAGATGAGACAAAACTGAACAAAAATGTGTAAGCACATGGGAGACATTCTGCAATCATGATACCACACAGTCAGTGCTGGCCCAGAAGTGAACATCATCTTGCACATCCAGGAGGCCCCTCTGGTTCTCTCCCTCAGAAACTCTGAGCAATAGTGAAGGCTCCAGTTAAACAGAATTCTAACTTCAATTCCTTTTTCCTTTCAGCCACAGGAAGAAGGACTTTATGCAAAGCAAATGTTTACTTTCAAATATGCAACCTTGGCTACTGAAAATCCTAGAAGGGCACTCAGCAGATACTTTGGTAGAAGCTTCTTTGCTCTGCTCTGTCTTAATCAACTTAAAATTATGCAACTGTTTGAATTGGTCTGAGGACTAAATTTTATTGTTAATGGAAGACTCTTTTCTTCACCAAAATAAATCTATTTTTTAAAAATAAATAAATAAAAAAGCAATACCCCACCTTCACTTCTGCTAATTTCTTATACTCCCTCTCCTTTCTTTGTGGAGGAAAAGATATTAAAGCCAGTTTATTGTTACCCTAAACTAGAAGATGCCTTTTCCTTTTGTTTTTGTCCATACATTTCTATGCAGAGATATCTTCAGATATTTCCTCTAGTGTGATTCAAGTAATAGTCTTAACTGTGTAGCATCTGGAGAACCTGGTCTTGGAGAGATCAAATACATCTCTCCAGTTGCCCAAAATTAGGCACTGATTTCAGAAAAGCATTCTTGTTTATACAATTTTAACCTGTGTTACAGTCCCTCCTCATTCCCCAAAAAATACTCTTAAGGTCACGGTTCAGATGCAGCATTTGAAGAAAATTTTCTCTACCCAGAAATACATTTTTCACACTACTTTGTGTGCCACAACTGGGAAATACTGGGAAAAAATGGGAAAGGTTTTCTATTTCCTTGTCAGAACATGCTGCTCCCCAGAACACCTATGGCCTTTGTACCTCATGGCAAAAATCTCAAAGTTTGTAGAGCAAACAATCAGACAGTCAAAGTGGTTTGGGATGCAGCACAGGGCAGTTCTTGAGGCAGAGACCAAACATCAGGGGAAATAGAAGATGAGCACTCTGTTCTTTCTTTATTTTGCACATCTTGTTATGGCAGGCTGGCGATATGCAGCTGTCAGAATGCAGCTTATAGGCACAAAACACAAAGCAGAACCCACTCTGTAGCTCAGTAATTCCTTGTCCTCCTATCCACTGAAGTGCAGCTCAGAAAAATACTAAGAATGAAAGGCTCCAACAAACACTTCTTGATATACAGGCTTTAGGTATACAGGCTGCCTTCCTTTTTTACAAAGTATAAGGATCATCTACTTTTTTATCAGGTAGTGAAGAAAGCATCTCATTTTCATATAGAGCATTAGTGGGAAAGTACTGCATAGTCTGAAAATGCAAAAGCAGAGCCCGCTTGAGAGGTGGGAATTAAGGCAGAGAAGAGGGGGAAATAATGATTCAGTAACTGAAGGAAATCAAAACTAATACTGAAATGGAAAGGATAACACAATTCATCAAGTGGGAGGTTAGTAAACTCAGCACCAAGAATCTTGTTCTTGTTTAGACGTTCTTACATGCTTAAAACCGCTACAGGAGGCAGCACTATCTGCAATTTCCTGACAACGTCCCAATTCATGTCCCATTTCTGCAAGTCTTGAAACATCTAAAAGTCAGAAAAGCCACTACAAACAGTAGTTATGGATGGGCAGTCTATGTGCAGTATGCTTTCTTTTTTTTTTTTTTAATACAGTAGAATTTACTTAAATTTTTAACAGAGTATCACCAGGATTTAAAATATCAGTTGTGCTTTATTCAGGTTCCGAGCTTGACTTGCAGTTTGCAAGTTAAGATCAGTTTTCTAAATAAAAGCTACAATAATAAGGGGAAGCTCAAGAAGAACTTTACAGTTATCACAATATCTTCCCAATATCCTATTCAGTGACATCTTCAGAAATGTCCAAGTCTTTTGACAGCAGAATGGCAAAATTAGCAAAGCTCATTTTCAAGGCATTTTTGGGATGCAAAGTCAATAAAAGCTACTCGAGAGCATCTCAGTTGTGACTCCCCAAACTGCACAGCAGAAATCTTGTGGGGAAACCCGTATAAAACCCCTGTATAAAACTGTAGTTGCCCACCTGCTAGCTGTGTGTGTTATCTACTGCACAGGAACACAATTTCTTCAGGTATTTTCTTCCCTTCTGCTCTAGCCTGTTTTCCATGTTAATGTTTTCCATTAAGCCTATTTTGCTCTTTTACTAGCCGCTGTGTATCAGAGAGCCAAAGGAAGAAAAATATGGAAAAAGTCAGAAAAATAACATAAGTCTTAGGGAAAAAAAAGATTGGTTAAGGATGCCAGAGATGTCCCCTTGATGGCGAAGGAACAAAGAGAGTTGAAGAGTAGCAATTGTGCTAAAAATTTCATTCAGATTACTGTAAGCATTCCCACTGGTCTCTACAAAACACCAAATAAACAGGACTGGCAGTGATTCAATTCCAATTTCAGCCTTTGAAAACCTATAAATATTCCCACTGGACTAATGAGGAGTAGTCCATCTCATAAGAAATATTATCAGTGCAGGATGAAGCTCACCCTTAAAATGCAGGGCGAGATAGTGAGGGAACTAAACGTTTAATGGATCCATCATTTCCAATATTTTCATCCTACAGCAGAAGAGCATTCATCTTCTCTGCCTTTCTTCCCAGACAGTATTATTTTTAAATCAACTCTATCACAAAATGGTTCTATTTACATATTACAAATAAGGTCCTCTGAAACGAAGGAGACAAGAAGAAGGGAGAACTGTCACACCTCTGGATAGATTTGACAGCTTTCTCATTTCAGACAAGTTACATCATTTCAATTGCTTCTCTACCCCTCAAAACAGGTTCCAGACTTATACAAGACAGACTTGCATACAGCTAAACTCTTGTTTGCAAGGCAATAGACATAACTGATCCTCAAGAAAACTGACCAAGATGCAAAATTCTTTATATTTACTGAATACTGGACGTCCTTCTACTTCCACAGAAGACTAATACTTCTGCTCAAAGACACACTGCATCATTGATTCTGTTTTGATATTAACTGCAGGTATTGGTCTACTAGAACTTCAGGCATATGATAAAAGTAGCAAATGGCCCACACTTCAAGGTTTTCCAGGGTTTCATTGCCCATCTAACTTTACAATGTAATTCTTCATTACTTATCTTGGATTATCTTCTTAGATTCTCATTTCAAAATGCAACAAAAACAAAGTAAAGTCTCATGGAGTTCTCAAACACTTTTCTGAATAGCAAGGTTGGTCAAATTAGACTTCAAACAGCACTGCAACTCTTCTGAAAATCTTTTTTAAAATATCATCTGCTGTATTTTGAAAGAATTTTGAAACAACATACACAAAAACCAAAACTTACTTTAAAATGCTAGTACCTCATCCTGCAGATGACAAGCTTTGAGTTCCCTCATGGTTTTTCATTAAAAGAAACTCCATAACTTAATCCTGCAAAAGCTCTAAGAACTTCTATGTCATGCATTATTAAACTGAAGCAAAAGGAGAAATACGTTTAAAATAAAACATAAATCTGAAACTTGATGAAAATCATCCCTTAATCCCTTCCAGCATTTATTTTAACTAAATAATTTATTTTTACTAAACTCTCACTAAAGTCCTAAGAAAACCTGGATACATCCACCTACAAAAGGAGACAATATTTACAATTATTTCTATGCATGCCAGCATCCCTGTTTTTCCCTTTCCCAGAACATCAATTTCAATGCTAAGGAGTAGGTAAGCAAAAGAAAGCACAAGTAAAACCATCACCACCAATCCTAAACACAAGACACAGCCATTTAATTGTAAATTTACTGTGTGTGCTTGAATAGGTAATTTGCACTTAAACAGAAGAAGAAATTTGTTAGGTCTATTTCCAATTTCATTGCCCATCACCCTTAAAACTCAAGTATTCTAACACACATATACACATGTACATATATAAAATACAGAACAATAATAGAACCACTTATCATGGCCATCCAAACCACTACAAATCTTTAAATATTTTATCATAAAACAGCGGGGGGGAAAATCAGCGGCTAGAAAATTGCCTTAACTCTTTCATCTCTAGTCATGAGCATCACATATAGTTTAGTTGAGAACTCACACCAAGAAATGTTTTTCATTTAAAAATAAAATGCTGCAGTATCAGAAGTCCCAAGACAGTATTTTAGAGAACCCCAGTCTTCTAATATCCAGGCATGCACACTCTGCAGTGTCCTTTTGGCTTCTAACACAGAAGGTATCTCCAGAGACACTACATCATCCTTGTCTAGGATGCTACCAGGATACTGAAATTCAAAATCTGAGATGCATTTAGAGTCAAGGAACAAAGTCACTCCACAGGGCAATTGCCTTCTGTCCCTGTACCAGGGAAATTAAAGTCCCTTCCTTGTGAAGAACTGAACACTACAAATCCTACAATTTAAACTGCCATCAATAAAGAACACCTCTTCAGAGAAAAGTGGAAAAATATGGAAATCACAGCCATCATTCAAAACAAATGTGAAAATGAAGATAAGAATGGAGGGACAACAGAAACAACAATAACCAATAGAATGGCTCCATGTTCAAGGTGTTAACCAGAACAGAGACCAATTTCTCTTAATTGCAAGAAGGAAATACTGCAGAAAGAGGCCACAGAACGGACCATAATCTCTGTGCCAAGCATACACACACATACACACACACACATAAAAAAAACAAAAAACAAAAAAACAAAAACAAAAACAAAAAAATCCACCAAAATTAAGCCCATAAAAATGATAAATGAATAATCACATCAAGATGTTTCAAATACTTCACTTGCAAAGCAGCAGTCACAAATCACTATTGACTGAGATCTGATTGCAAAAACACTGGTGGCACCAAACCCATGAAAAAACAATGGCCTAATGACAAGGACTACTGTATGCTCTGTGTTTGGTCTGTTATTTTCCCAGCTAGAAGTCCTCAGACTGTAAATGCAATGCAAAAATGCCATCTTGAACACAAGGGAAAACACCAGCAATGACTCCTTCGCACTCTCTTTTACAGAAGGCCTGATCACTAGCTGCAACTCCCTCAGCTACTAAATACATGATGACGGGACAGAATCTTCACCTCTAATGTGCCTGAAATGCTTTACTTACACTCAGAGCCTATTTAGAATAGACCTCGTTGGATTTCATGAACCTTTGTTTTAAATCAGTTGCAGCTCTTGGCATATTATACAGAGGCTCTAAAAGAAGCTGCTCGTTGTCATGAACACAAGTTTTTCAAAATGGATTTTGAAAAAGTTAAACTCTCCAGCAATGCTGGAAATAACAACTGCTTAATGGTTTAAAACTTTTTCTAAGCACTGGTTACAGTCATCAATAGTCCAGCACTTTACCAGATGAAGCAGCACCAGAAGAAGGGTACTTGAAGCAAAACACAACTTCACAACTTTCTTCCTCTTAAAACAGTAAAACTGAAAAAAGGAAGTGGGGGGAATAAAACATTTAGCAAAAATTACTGGAGCTTGTCTCCTCCTAGGTATCTGAAGAACAATTTGTGACAGTTGGGCATCTAGAAATACTCAGAGTGCTTGTCCAAACACTGCCAGTGTCCTCCTCCTCTCTGCCAGACTTCCCATGAACTGAGTGAGCTCTGAGGCCTCAAAAAGGTTAGAGGGAAGAAAGGAACCTAAGGTCAGAAACAAGCTTAAACTGACCCAGCTGTAATAACAAAAACACACAGGCTTACAACTCAATAATTTTTTACTTGAAAAAAAAGACAAAAAACCACTGCTTTAGAAAGCTTTATCATTTTCTCCATGCAGATTATATAAACAGAATTTATTGCTTACACAACTTTTTTTTGTTTGTTTCTTGCATACAACAGTAGAAAAGGCTTTTAAAAGTAAAGCAAAAAAAAGGTGCATAAATGGAAATACTCCTAAATCACAAAAGCCTATAGCTGAATCCACACTGAAAACATTGAAAAGTTTAGCTTTGTGAAACAATTACCATATTACCTCACAGAAAAATTCCCTAAGAAATAAAACAATTTCCCAGAGGATTGTAATTGCTGAAGACATAATTGTCAAATGCACTAGAATTCTTCAAACTTTCAAAATATTTTGTAATTTTGGGGGTTTTTCAAGGGATAAGGATGTACCTCTTTCAGAATGCAGCTGTGAGTAACTTCTTACCTCAGCAGCCTCTTTTCTAAAGCACCCTCTCGCCTGTCATCTCCACTACCTTTACACAGCTTAAGAGGTGAAATGCAAAGTGAAATTATTGCAACATCTTTCACAGTCACAGTTGTGGCCTGGTTTTACACATTCAGGTACATGACTGTAAACAAGTCTTTTCCTAGCACATCTTTTTCCCAAACCTACAGCCATTTTTATCTCCAACCTGCCTTTTCCACCAGCCACTGCTGCTAATTTATCACCAGGCCTTCCTCCCACTCCATCTCTCTTCAGAGAAGCTGCACATCAGCATCTGCACATCCCTTCCCCGTTCTCCTGTCCCTCCCTACTTTAATTTGCTGATGCCTTAAAACAAACTTGCAAGAGCACAGTTGTTTACAACACAAGACAGATTTGTTTCAGTGTTCCTGGGTACTCCCTTCAATTCATCATCCATTGTTTTGTTTTAAGGTGGAAACATTTTGCCTTGTTCCAGGCTTCCTCTATGGTTAACAGAGCAATTCTCATTACAGCTCTTCAGTATTAAACATCTCCCTTTTTTTCTCTGCTTGAGGGCAGAAATGTGACAGTCAGAGACCAACTCTTACCATAAATACCTTTTCAAAATGAAATACTAAATAAGAAAATATCCTTCATAAAAATCTGCATACAATACTTATAGTGAGCATGCCGATGCAGAAAATGAATATTTTCCATGGACATACGTCAACACAATTGAGTGGAGGTGAGAAATCCAGTAAGTGCCCCAATGTAAGTAACATATGTCAGAGAGGAAATCATAGGAAAAGAGCAGACTGACTTCAGTTACCAACATAAGCATGGAAGCCAGGAAATACTGGCAATCTATTTGATTTGTTTATGTTCAAAGATACGATCGTTAAAGAGATACAGTTGTATAAGATGAAAAGGTTGACTTTTCATGAAAGCAGAACATCGTAAATGCATGGGTGGATTGTGGATGAAAAGATGTATCATCTAAATAAAACTTAAGCTGCACATGGCAAGAAAACTCAACAATAAAATTATCAGAATAAAAAGAAGTATCATGTTTTACACACTTGCCAGACCCTACCTCTCTGCATTAAAATTCCTAGTAAATTTGTCCAAATCCTTAAAAGAGAAAAAACAAGTGAGAGATTCTTCATATAAAGAATACAATTATTTTTTCAATTTAAATCCAAAATCCCTTTAAGCAAGAAATGAGACTTATTATTTCCTATTTATTCTACTTTTCTACCACTACGATCAAAGAAAGTCTCAACAACAATGAAGATGAAGTGGTTTCATATTAATTAAGTACTCATTAGAGAGAAACCTCACCCCAATCTCAATGAAAAGCATTCTAAAACATCACAAGAACATCAGAAAGAAAAGCAACTCTGCATTCAGCACTAAGCATTTCAGTCATTTTATTTATTTCAAGGAGCTCAGTAAAATATTGTATTTAATGTAGCTGATTTATACTGGGAAAAGAGCTGGTCATCCTGTGGAAATGGAGTCACACTGATCAGTACAACAGGCCTGTGCAATTAAAAATGACCAGCTGTATTTCAGAAATAAGCAATACTTCACAGAGGATGACCTCCTATAAACCACAGACATTTATTTAACTTTTACAGTTCATAAACTAATAAATTATGTGTCTGGGTGGGTCACAGAGGATCACCCCTAAGAGAAGTTAAAAAGAAGGGACAGAGAGGCTGAGACCAGGCTGCTGTGGAAGGAATGGCACCAAGCAAGGTTGGACAGATGGCACCTGCTCTGGACACTCAGGTCCCCAGTTTAACAAAGGAGCAAGGACAGGCACATCCAAAAGGACATGCCAGGAAAGCCACACAACACAATCTCTCTGTGTATCTTAGGGCAAAGAAACAAAACAACACTACAAGGCTTTAAGATTTATAAGACTGTCTCCAGGAAATAATATTTTACATAAAAATATGATCTGGTATCTCTGTACAACACTACCATTTACCTTTTTTTTTGGCCAAAGCAGAAAAAAAAGGATCTGTGCATTTCCTTCGTCTTTATCTTTCTCCTCAAGAACCAAGTAAGCAATGTAAAAGTCTAACCAGCTCACCCCTTATCTTCACTAGCATTTATCTTATAAGTGTTTCTGTAGTACTTTTTTCCTACACAAAACAATGTCTACTCACTTACTGTATATGTGTTATATATTAAAAAGATGAATATACAAAACATACACAAAAAACACCAACTAAAACCATTAAAATAAAACAAACCACTTCAACTTATCAAAATAAATGTTCTTCTTTGCCATTAAGCAACTCAAAGAAATATAAATGTTACATATTTATTAGAAGAGCGTGTAGGAGAACACAGCTTGCAATATTTCCAGTTTCAATGTAATTATTTCTATTTTAAAATACAACAACTTTATGACTTACCACGTTGGCACTTTTAAGCTGAGAGAGAGCTGCACAAATTCCCTCTGTATCTTTTAAGACAGTGCAATCATCTACCATGAAAAGTCACAGATGGCTTGCTACTCTAAGTGTACAGCAGGTGAAAACAAATGCCACATCAGGGCTGTTTCTCTGTACAGTAACACAGAGTCTTCAGTGTGATGGCTGCTTTAAAGGTTACAAAGAAGGTATTACTCAGTAATCTCTAACTTGCATTTTCTACGCATTGAACTTACCCAGCTTCAATAAAAACTGTTCTTCTCATCACTTATGCATCTGAAGTGTTTTTTCCTATAAAGCTGGCATTCTGTCAGCTTAAACATTGCCTGCTAAACTGCCCATCTTGGCTTCATTATGAAAAACAGGAACAGGCATGCTTTTATGAGGCACACAGCCAAAAATGAGTAATACCTAACAATTTATATAATTACAGAAAACACAAATTTGCTGAGATGCATGTCATATGAAAACTAAACTTATTTCTATTTCCATTTTTAAAAATCTGTCTCACCATAAGTAACTACCTACCTACAGTATTTGATTTCATAAAACTAGATAAGCATCTAATAATTTCTAAAAGAGCATTCCACAGCTAATTCAGGGCAAATACAGTGTACTCTTAATTACTTACATGCAGGTATTTTTGTTAAAAATATGTGTAAAGCAACTGATATTGGGGGTAAAAAGAAGTAAATGTTGTTTAGCATTTATTACCACCATGCAATCGAAAGAGTACCCACAGAAATTGAGAAGTTCTTTTAAAACTCAAGGCTTCACTATTGTTCCCTTCACATTTAGCACCAACCCTGAATATTTACTTAATGCTGATAAAATGTGAAGCATTGACTGTAGTGTTATCAACCATTAATACATTCCTCATTAAATATCTGTAACAATATCAGCCTGTTAATACAACTACCTGCCAGTCAAAACAAACAGCAATTCCAGTTCTTCTAAAAGTAATAGGAGACTTGAGAAATGCAAAGGGCTGTGAAATAATATGACCATCTTCAGAACACACACTTAAGTCTGCAGTACCACAACACATCAACATAGCATCAGATTTTAGAAAACTGTGCCCCTGGGGTGTGAGTCACAGCAGGGAAAGAACTAGCCCTGCACAAAGGCAACTTCCCAAGCCCACATACAGGGATTTGTGGGAAAGACAAGACCAGTTATTCCTCATGTAGCAAATCACACCCTATCATTTCCATTTCCAGAAATATGGATATAGCAGTTCACTGACATTTATATCTTGACTTCTCAAACAACGATAACCAAAGTGCATTTTCTTTTTTAGGGGTTAATGGGGGCGGGAGAGGGGAGGGGGGAGGAGTGTTCTCATTCTTTACATTAACAAAACAAGAAGGATTTGGCACTTATTCTGACTACAGAAATTTCATCTCAGAGAACACAAATTTAACTTCAGGCTAAACCTTCTCAAGAGTGCCTTGGGAACTAACATTTATTTACCAATGAAATTGATCTGTGATGCATGTGCAATGACCTTGCTGGGTTCTGCATCAATATTATCTAGACTTATTCTAGGCTCACACACAAATTATTCCAACTTTATAATCTTATTTCATAGCTTTTCCCTCACATTCTGTTTCCTTTTTTTTTTAAATTATTTTTGATTGAGACTAAATCTCATAAAACCTTGCTTAATTTTTCTCCAGCTTCATATATTGAACAGATCACAGATACTTTAGGAATCTAAAAGGCTTTACTATTGTGTAAGTTCTAATTCCTCAGTCATAAGATTTCTGTCATCTTGCATCCCCTGCTCCTCCAACATCTTGAACTTCTAAAACATCACAGCAGACTGTAGACAAAGGTGGCTCACCCTGTGTTCACATCTGGCATCCCTGCAGTGCAACCATTTTACACACCAAGCCTACACACACATGCACACAATGGACAGGTTGATTCCCCTCTGAGCACTCACACAGTGCTTTCTGCTTCCTTTTAGTCTAGAAGGGAACAAGCTCTTTTATATAAGGAAATAAAATCCAGTCAGTTCAAGCTGTTCAAAAATTCACTGTAAACATAACATTTACCACTTCCGACTTTGCATTGAAAAGCAAAGATAAAAATCAAAGGACAAGAGATTACACTGGTTACATCATTTCTTATCTTCCAAAATTCTTTAAGAAACTCCTTGTTTTTATGATAATCAGCTTTATAGCACAATTCCTCTTGAGTCAACTGGTTCACTGCCATGAAACCACTGCATAATTAGCCAAAAATAAACAAGCCACAAGTCCCTATAATTGGACTCTACTATCTTATCCCCTCTATATCAGAGCAAACATCTCTCTTTCAAGCAGAGATTTCAGTAAAATATAGAGATAAGTAGAATAACCAATGTATGTGATCGAGGAAGAAACAAGTACAACCCAAAAGATGCACGTACAGGCCATCAACCACATTCTTTTGAAGCTGGAAATCCAAGGAGGGATGGGAGAAGCAATTACCACAGAGTAGTAATGAACCATTTTCATTTCTCTCATTATTTCCAGCTGATAAATTTGGGAAGGTGCCGAAGCATTCAGGATATACTAACACCCTGTACTAGGCCTAAACACACTCAGCTGCATATTTGCTGCTGAAGCTGGTGTCAGAGTATCCAAAACACATCTCTAACAACAGAATGAGTTACTTATTCATAGAATAACAAGGTTAAAAATCACCATTCCTAAACTCACTTTGTAGTTTAAAAAAATTACATAATAGTCACTACGTGTCAATACTTAAAACCATAATGCAAACCTAAAAAAAAAAAAAGTTAATCAGCCAATTACTAAATATAGATATTCATCTTTTCACTTTTCGCATTTAGGAAGCAAGCACTCATCCAAAGAAGTACACAAATATAACATCACAGGGGGGAAAAAAAAAAAAAAAACTTAAAAAGAGAAAAAGTACCACTACACGGATTTACTCAGAACTGCTCTCACCTACCTAAAAAGAATTTGGGAAGTTACAAATACAAGCTTCACTTTTATATTTAGAATAGCCAGACCAGCAACTCACAGGAAGGCACAAAGTTTGATGCTATCCATGCTGAGATGCAATTCCTGGTAGGGTCACAGTTCAAGCAGGGACAGGAGAGCACATGCCAACACCTGAACTACTGCCAGTATACTGAAATAGCAGTTCTGACTAAATACCTCATCCAGTTTTGACCAGAGTAGAACTCAGCAACCACACTGGTTTTGGAAGTCTAAGCAAACCCCATCACTTGTTTTGGTTTTTTTGGTTATTTTTTTTAAAAAGTAGTATTTTAAAGCCACTTAATCCAAGTGGGTTTTGAAGTTTCAGATCCGATTTTAGCTCTTAACTGGCAGGTATCTCTAATCTCCAGGTTTCTCTTTTCATATACCTCAATATTCTTAAACATAAAGGTTTTTAGAGGTCTTGACTGTTCCAGAAAAAATCCAAACATTCTCAAAAATGAATCATTTGGCATCCTAGCCAATCCAATCAATTTTTCCAGAGTCCAAAGCACTAGAAAATACACTCCAAATGGTTATACTTACAGATAGCTTGTGGCCAGCAGAATAACAGCAAAAGCATTTGCACATCACTGAACTAAATTAATAGATTTGTTTTGCATTCAGTACACCCAGCTTGCAACTTAGTCAGCAGTACTCAGAATCAGAAGGGGGCACATACATGTACAGAAAAAACAAAGAAGTCCAAAACTAACAAGAAGAAATCAGAGGGAAAGATTAAAAGTGAGATATGGCTTGCTTTTGTTAAAATGTGAGAGAAAAACAAAAGTTCATTTCACGGACACTGTTGTGTCTGTATATACCAGATTTGGTCTCTCTTGTGGGGTCCTCAGCAGCACAAGCTGCAAGGACACCTGCAGAGAAAAGGAAGAAAAGTAAATTTTCCAGGTAAGTAGAGAGGCCGTTGATTTAGATAGCAACCACAGCCTGGCACAAATTCTCTTCATTATTTCCTACTAAGTTAGAATGAAACATTAAAAGCTTTCTGTGGCATATCCTTTGATATAGTCAGTAAAACAGTGAGTGAAAAAGTTCCTACCCTCATATAAATTCATTCAAACGAGGCACATGAGGCAGATTTTCACATTACCTCCGTTTCATATGCATGAAAACAATCAGCCTTCAAGCACTGAAAAACTGCTCTTTAAAGTATAGGTCAATAGCATAAATGTGATTTGTCAGATATTGAGAGGAGGGAGGTGAGCAAGGGATAGAGAAGCCTCGTTCCCATTTTGTCAGACAAAAAAAATAAATCCCATAGCAAAACACACTGAAGTGTCCTACAGGGCATGGCCAAGTGTCAGCTGATCAAGTGCAGTTGAAAATCAACTGTGTGATTGACCCAATGGCTCTGTGGCAAGTCACTCATCACAGAAAGGAAATCCTCACTTTAAGTTCTGACTCTGACTTTGCCAAAGGGCTACACAGGAATAGGGGAAGTGACCAGAATTTTGATGTAGCTGTAAAAAACTCATTTTAAAGTACTGAACATAATTCACTGCAGAATAACTTACTGGCTTTATGAACCTTTTCCTCCTGCACAAATATGTGGCTAATAATTTTAGAACTTTCTGGAGTATTATTACATGGGGAAAACAATTAAGCTATATGTTTAATGGTGGGCAAATAAATACCATGAAGTAAAAATATAGATAATATAATAAAATACATAGTCAAATTTTTCTCTGATAATAAATATGTTTATTAGGATTATTACCCAAAACATAAGGCCAAACATTAGACAAATGGAGATTTAAATCCTTATCAGCTGCAGAGCCATATACAAAGATGACAGATAATGATGTTTACAGGGCAAATATGGACAGGCAGCATGCCATTTTCCATCATTTGCATTCAAGGCTTTCAGATTCATAAGTCTCGGTGTTATTGCTGGTATGACTAATCCATCATGTCAATTAGTCCATTCTCATTATTTCAAGAAAGGTCTCACTATCTTCTTTCACAGAAGCAAGTTGCAACAAAGTTTGGGGTTTTTTTTGTTTGTTTGTTTTGTTTTTTGTTTTATTGGGTTGGTTTTTTTCCTATTCTAGGTGCCAGCTGGCCAGAACTTAGCACAGATGCTGAATATTTTGTTGTTCCTCAGGAGAGATATGTCCCTTCAGATAATAACCTTGATGTAAAACACAGCAATGTAAATATTGCTACACACTCCTCTCTCTACAGGTTTGATGCACAATCCAACTCCTCATGATGTCTGTTCTGTGGGGGGTTCAGAAGTATTTCTACACACGTACCATCATGATGTGACTTTAAAAAAAAGAGTTCACAGACATGACCATATCACTGCATTTCTGTTTGAAGTTTTCTTCTTATCTTTAATGTCAGGATGAGAACATCTTTGAGCAGAACTGCGGAAAACTCAGATTTCTGATTACAACAACCTAGAAACTACTTTTTCAGGTAGATGTATTTTTGTAATAGTCAAAATCTTAAAATTAAAATCATTGCAATAATATCAGTTTCAAGAGTTTAAAGCACTTGTGGAATGCTGCAATCTAAGTGGCTCTGATCCAAAGCCACGGACAGATCACCCAGAAAATCAACTGCTATGATGACAGCGGTCTTCTAACTCAAAATCCAACTTCTTTATTTTATAGAAACATTATTTTCATTCACTAAGTTTCACTATAAGATGAAAAGGCTTTAAGACCCCATAATACAAGAAACTGAATATGCAAAAAAACACATTTGCACTATTAAAAAAAAAAATAACTGAAAGCCAGGTAGCAACCAAAAGAACACATTTAGCAAAGAATTACTAGTATTAAAAAAAAAATACAGTGTGTTCAACCTTTGTTTCTTTCTCTGTACATGCACTTTTCACTTTCTTCCAGTGGCAAAACTACATCAAGAAACCATAAATTTAATTGCAATATTTTTCTAATGTGGAACATTTCTGATTAGATTGGCGTATGCATGTGAACTTCATAAAAGTCGGTGCAAAAGTTAACTATCCTCATAAAAACCAAGAAAACAACTCCCTTCATTGCACTGAATAAAATACTGTTTATTTTAGAGCTTGACTAGATCTCCGTGACAAAACTAGACCTGATTCTTAATGTAAACAATGGACTTCTTATACCAGCTTACTACTGAAACAGAGTTTAAAACTGTAAGGAATTTAAAGTATTTATTTCTAAAAATACTACTTAGTTGTTCTTATTATAAATAAGCTTAGGCCATTGGAAAAAAAAAAAAAAAGATCCAGTTTTCCTTCCACAGACCAGACTACTGTTCCTTGAGTATAACAATTTGGGAGGGCAGACACCATGGTTTTTTTTTCCCTGAGTCTTTCACTTAGCAACAAGAAATAGGAAAAAAAAGTAATAGTTTGTAGGGACTGCATGAAAAATGCAGATGCACAAAACCTGCCATAAGAACACTAATCTAATTCATTGCTTCTACTTTAATCTCAAAGTATGTATTCAGGCTCCGATACCATTTTGTGGCAACAGTATTATCACATACGCATACAAAAGAAGAATGGAAAAAGACAAAGGTGACAAAGTGACTTTCCCCCTCCCAGTCTTCAGGTATTTTCTGACTCCATGTCCTCAAAGCTGCTCTATGGTACATTCACTTTCTCACTGACCCCAGGAAGCTGCATTGGAAGCTAACAGACTGCCAGAATGCTGAAGCACTGTTACATCCTTTCCTCTCAAAGACGATCCCAAATTCAGGTTAGAACTACAGTGACATACCAAATTTCAATGGCCAGCAGCTGAGGGAACTCCAAATTCTCTTTGCACAAATGGGATCCATGCATCAATACTGCTGTCCCTAAGTAGGTGGCAAGTGCCCCACAGGGTCAGGCCAAAGGTATCTCTACTCCAGGGCTGCATCTCCAAGAGTAGCTAGAGATGGAATACAGGCTAGCCAATTTCTGTAGCTCTCAAACTAGAGATGCTGGAAGGCAATATTTCTAATACCTCCTTACAGAGCTGTCACCTGTGAATTAGACAGACTCCCTTTCTGATCTCATCTGTCACCACTAGCCACCACTAGCCACCATTAGCCAGCAGCAAGCAGCATTAGCAGCAGCAAGTGCCAGGAGTTCACTGCTGTCTGGATATCATTGCATTTCAAGTTTCTCTCTGTTCTTGTATTGCAGGAATTAACAAATGAGAGTTCCCCAAATTCCATATTGTGATTTCCTAAAACTCAGCTGTCTCCCTCACACACAGTCTGCTCCTCTCCATCATGAAGAGTACACAGCCTTATTCCCTCCTCTTACTCTAGTGACTACTCATCTATCCCTACTCTCAAATAAAGGTTTGAGAAAACAGAAAAGGTTCAGTTATTTGCTGCAGTGTAATTCACTTGCAAACGTTTCAAAAGAAAAAAAAATTTAATATCTGGTAAGAAAAAAAAAGTGCATTTCTCAGCCACCTGACTTACACCTGACATGATGGACAAAAGCTAACATTTGAAACAAAAAGGTCTAAGCAACACTAGCATGGATACACACACAGTAATGTCATCCACTAGTATTCAATAACATGAAGCATTTTTCTGGATTTAAAAGAATTTTTATTTATTTAGTTTTCAGAAATACACCCATATTGTCATGCACATTCATAATGGCCATCTGATACAGTCAACTAGATGATTACCCATCTTATTCCTGTTAGAAGCAGTTAGTGATGATTTTCTGTCTTTCCCAGAACTAAACAGATACAAAGAAACAGGATTCAAACTTAATTTTCAACACCTTTAGTGCCTTGCATAGGTCAGAACCTATTTAATCTTTTTTTTTTTTTTCTGGGCACTTGCTCAGAACCATTCCATACTACATTGCAGCACTTCTTTGTGCACACTTCTGTACATATATGGGAATATTACTTACCACTGTAAAATCATATAATGCTCAAATTCCTCCTCCTTTTTCACAACAAAGGTGATAAATAAATGCATTAAGCTTCTCTTTCCTTGAATCCCACTTATAACAAATGGTTCTCAAAAAATATTTCCTCATTTTTGTTTCCCCGATCCCAAAATATACTTCATAATCTATTTTATGAACACAATTACGTATTTCATCAGGCACAAAAAAAAAACAACTAAAGCAAGCTGAAATTCAGATGCTCTTTTTCAGTCCTTTCTTACCTTCAACACCATTTTACCAAGTGAACAAATACAGTGAGATACAAGTCACCAAAAGAAGTCATCATAGCAGTTTACCAATGATTGGAAAAATATTAATAGCCTCAGGCAAATCAGTCATTAACTCTCACTGATTTGGAGGCTGATATAGCATTAATAATTCAGTAAAAAACACATTGAGTAATAAAAGCTTAGGGTTATTTATTTAACCAATTAGATCACTTTTGGCAGCATCCCTGCTTTTGAATAAACCATGCATGTTCTTCAATTAATCATGAGAATTGAAAACTACAAATCTGCAGTCTCTGTCTCCCAGCCGAAGAGACACGTTGCTTAAGAAGCCCAAAAGATTGAGGGAGAAAATAAGAATAATTTACATTCTCTGTGGACAAAGAGAGCTGGCACTGAAGATGTGCTAATTAGCAAAGCTTGGCCACTGATGCTTAACGATCTGTTCCTCATGCACCACTTTCCCAATCCACCAAGAGACAGGTACAAATTGCACCTATGAAAAGTTATAATCCATTAGCATGCATGGGAGGTGCATCTTGTTACCACTAATGTTCAGCAGTCCCCTCTAATCTATGAGAGTGGCAGAAAGATGCAAATGTTTAACTAGAACACTATAGTGAATTACCATGCATGTCATTCATTAACAGCTTTATTTTATTCAAAAAGCTCACAGTGACAAACCATTACCACCCTGGCAGTCTAAAGGCAAGGTCAGGGGTGTTCAGTGTTTTGAATGCTTCAGTTTTGGTGCTTCTACAGGGAGCCAGTGCATGTCTCATAGTCCATATAAATGCTTAATTCTCTACTATAAATTCTAAATTCCTTAAAATATTGTCCAATCCAAAATCCCTGTTTTGAGTCTCTTTTTAACCAAGCCAAACTCTCCAGAGTGAACCCTCAACTGGAGTTACAAGCTGAATGTTCAATTTTCTTCTATATCTTTCAGATATGATGTCAGGTGTATCTTGAGATTCAGATTGGCTTTGCTTATTCAGACAAAAAAAAAAATTAGCCATTACATATCTAACAGTCTGCTTCTATCTGATAACTTTAGCAAATGGATTAAAGAGAAATATAAAAGATGGCATCACTTCCACAACGCATAATGAAGTTGTGTTCTTGTAATTCAGTCTTCTGACATTTAAACTGGGAATTCATACAAAAAAACAGAAGGTGATGCTTATTTACTTTTAATATTAGTCATCCCAGAAGTAATGCTCCACAATTTGAAAAACAATCTTTATTACTATTATTTTCAAAAGAAAATTTCACCTTCATTAAACAGACTAACATGTGTCAAACTTGCTTTTGAGAGAAATCAACGTGTGCTAACTCAATGTACATCCTATATATAGACCTGAAAAACAAGAGTAAACTAAAAGATAGAAAGAGGAGAGGGAG
>WBND01000020.1:2404067-2424932 GCA_013398595.1 Tychaedon coryphoeus | reverse complement strand
ACTCACAACAAAAAACACCAAAGATACATTCTTTCCCCCCAATTTTTTTTCAGAGTAAACTAAAATTAGACCACAAAACTATTTCATATTATTTTAATCCATTAAGATTCCTAATTCTGGTTCAGGAGATGGGGTATTAGGTTCATTTTAACTGTCAGTATCTCATTTCTTTGTAGCATTTTGGGGCCTTAATAGGCTTAGGGCAGATTTTTTTGGTTTTTTTTTAAGTAAGCGTTAAGTATTACAACATTGTCACCTAAATCAGAATTTTCAAGAATGCATGGTTATATCACATCCATATCTAATCACCCACACATCCCAGTTTTCTAAGGGAAACCATATGAGCACCCAGCATGAACAGGGGACCTTCTGGTCTCAGCAACTAAAAACTCCCAAACTTCTAGACTTTTACTTCTATATGAAGAGGAAAACAGCTTTAGTGAAAGAAATGCGTCCCCAAATTAATAAACACCTCATTTTTTAAAAAAATCAATCTGCTTGTTTCATTAAGTATTCAATCAACCCTCAGTTAAAAATTTGGTATTACTTCAGACAGCTAACAATTGTGAGCTTTGGTTGGTTTTCTGAGTTTTTTAATTAATCCCCTGTGTAAGAAGAGGCAGGAAATGCTTCAAATCTCAAATATATGAAAGAAGGACTGGGCACTTTTTGAAACTGCATAGTAATTCCTAGCATCTCAGAACAAGAGACCCATACACATTCTACACCCAAAATGTCTCTTCTCTAATAAGGATTTTAGAAAATACAAGGTGTGAGTTCTGAGTAAGGAGTATGAAAATAATTAACAGATTCATACCAGCAAACCCAGAGCAAGAGCACAACACACCTGCAATTCCATAACCCTGACATGCCAGCAAAGGCCTGAAATGTAGCAAATATTTAACAGGTCACAGAAATAATATTCCTGTTGTTACTTATTATTCAGGCATCTCGAAAGTATGTTATAGGGTTCCAATACAAAACCCACGACCACAACAAAAGACAGTAACTTTGAACTAGGAAAAAAAGCAACATACAAAAAGCAAAGAACTGAATGAATAGCACCACAGTGACAATATACCTGTACAGTCTTTCAAGCTACCAAAGTACACAGGTGTTTCAGCAGGTACCTTTGGCTTTTTAAGCTGTTCTCTTCAACTCTCATAATGAAGTCAATGTGGTGCTGATTCCAGAACTGATCTTCAGTATCTGTTCTGCTAAATGATGATGATTTGTTCTCTCCTGTTTCTCAGTAATGCCCAAACTAAGTGTGCATACCTCCTGTGAACAAATAACTGAAGCTTTCAAGCCACCAACACCATGTGTCAACCAGCAGTTTTTCCTCCTTTCCATGTCCAAAATACCTCCCTTCCCATTCCTGATTTTTTCCTGTTTCTCCTCACCACTCAATATCTCCCTTTCTGCAAGGATCTTATCACATGACATAAGCGGAAGAGACACACAGGGTTTTCCTCATTCTCTCCTTCAGCCAATTTTCTTTAGCCATTAACAGAAGGAAAACAATGAAATATATAATGATGATAATTACTTGTAGTAGCACTGATTAATCTGGAGGAGAGATGTCTTTTTCTTGTTATCAGAAAAAATAATTACGTCAAGGAAGCAATAACTGTTCATGCAGGAAACAAACCTTTAACAACAAAATTAGTTTTAGCTGAAGAAACATGGTAGCTTGCACCCCAGAATTCTGACAATAATGGCCCATGAAGTCACTGGTGTGACAGCAAGGAGATTTAACAACCAATCTATCAAGACAAACACAAACACTTAAGTGGAAAAAATGGTGAGTGGAAAACAAAAACACCACATCTATCTCAAGTCAAGCAGGAGTGAAAAAAGTGAAGCATCCCAAAACCAGAAGCAGTCAGGCACCCAGGGAGCTCCTTTCTTTCAAGATGGAAGACAGTTAAGAACCAGAAGTGGAATAGAAAGAACACAAATGTGAATAAACCAAAACCATTCAAACGTGCATGTCTATGACATTAGAAGAAAAATACCTTCCTCACCTCAGAGAAAAGAAGGCAATGTCGCCTTAGTATGGGGTAGAATTTACAGATATTTTCATAAAAACTTACAGTAATCACATAGCTTTATCTATTAGATGCAAAATCTATTCTGAATTATATGAACTTCTCCTTCAGATTTCTACAATTGCATACTGTAAAGCCTCACAACAGGAATTCTGCCTGCAGATTTGCTCTAACAAGTTTTTACAGCTCTGCACTAAACTCCTCTCAGCAGTTTACAGCACTTGCACAGTAGCTACAGCATGTCCTGCCCTGCACTCCTACCTAGCATTCCACAGAATCACAACACCTTTGTGCTTGGAAGGGACCTCAGGATGGCCTAGTTCCATGTTCTGCTCAAAGCAGGGACAACAGTGAATTTAGACCAGGCTGCTCAGGGCTTCATCCAGCACGGTCCCTACAGCCTCCAAGTGTGGAGAGCTCACACTGCCTCTGAGCAACAGGTTCCAGTCCTTAAATATCTTCATAGTGACTTTTTTCCCCACTCAGAACTGGAAGCTCCACGCTTCAATTTAGGACTTACCTCTCACTTTTTCTGCATGTATGTCTGCATGCCCTAGGCCTCCTCATGCACCTCTTCTGCAGTCTGAACAAGTACAACTGACCCAGTCTCCTCTCTCCCTTCCGTGCTCCAGTCCTCTGTCTTACTGCCTGTCCTCAAGCTTATCAGCATTTCTGTACCAGGAGAGCCAAAACCTGACCCAGCATTCCACACATGGTCTAATAAGTGCCAAATAATGGGGAATAATCATTTCACCTACTGGCTCTACTCCCATTGATGCAATCCAGAACATTGTCAGGGGACACAGCTGGCTATGTTTAGACTTCTGTCAACCCAACCCCAGATCAATTAACTCTCAGTCATCTTAGTTGCATTATGATTTTTGTCCTCACAATGGATCTATTTGTCCTCACAACTGATCTATTTATTCATCCATATACTCCCAGATGCAAAATTGATACCCTGAACTATAACTATGAACTATTTCATGAAAACTATTTCACTTTTGAAAAAAACGGGCTGGCTAAGAGAACAAAGAACACATTTAGTTTGGAAAGAGTTATTTGAATAAAAAAGCTAACCAAAACACAAAGGTACAGTATAACAAATAAATCAAAAATGTTACACAATCAACAGGCACCCTGAAACTGATTTATCCAGTTTTACAGTACTAGGGTCTTGTTGACCACAAATTGGAGAAATGAAGCCAAGTTACCATATTATCATTTTCTATGACTGTAGCACCTTGCAGTTCCAGTCAGAGTCAGATTTCTCAACTGCAGAAGTATTTTCAAATTCATTTTTAAGTAATCATTCACAAGATCTGTACATTTTAAAAGTTTTCACAAAACTTCTGGTGAGCTGTGTGTGTATAAATCATTAAGCAGTTCCAATTTTTAACTCTCCACTCACATTTGACAAGCTCTGGAGAGCTTTGTTATCCCACTTCAACACGCATCAATTTCAGTATTCCAAAGAATGTCAAAGCATGGGGACATCTGAACAAGTCATTAACAATTTAACAAACATGCAAACATATTCTGAAGACTAATAGATAAAAAAATGTGATGGAGTAAAGTGTACTGCTTTCAAGACATCCAAGTAATTTCTTAATTCAATAAATTGAATACATTTAAATAATCAGCTTAAATCAATACATATAATATTTTTTCTCCCTTTTAGCATCTTGCAGTTCACTGGAACATAACAAGCATTAATTAATCACATAAATAGAATTAAAAATTACCCATATAAATGCTGGAATAATTTACTATGCTTATAATTTGAGTTACAACATTTTTATAGGAAGTGCATTAGCTTCCAGTCCGTAGGCTAAATATTTAAACTTACAAAGTTTGAATTTGATACTCCTAAAAAATTAACCTGACAAACACAGACGGCTTTCACAGTGAATTTTCACACTGACCAATAAACTTCAAACAAATCACAATTTTGGTCTCAAAAGTGTTGACATTAAAAAAACACCATCAGACTGCAAATACTGTTTTTTAAAAAGTAATTACTATTTTTCTGTTATTCTTCTTAAGCTAGAGTCTAACCATTTAAACATATAGCATTCTTTGAGTACATTAAAAGCAAATCATTTTCAGAGGTCTGTATTGCCAGGACTACTACTCCACAATTTCAACACCCATATATCATTTTATATGAAATAAGAACAATAATTCTTACTCCAGGCAATTTTTATGTCCCTGACACCATGATCCAGTGAGGAAAGACAAGAACAACCTGGCCAGTGGGAAAAGAAAGAAAAGCACTACAGCTTGGTGCTTTTCTCCTTCCAAAACTGAGCGTGCTCCAAAGCAGATCTCAGCTGAGCTTCTGTTCATGTTACCGACAATCTGGATGAGTGGACAGAGAAAGAAGAAAAGCATCTATATGGATGCTGAGAATACTTCACACTGCAGCCATGAGGAAATATTTGCATGTCCCTTTGATTAAAAGGCAATGAGAACTTTGTATTCAGTTCTAAAATAATAACGAGCTTGTAACAGAGTAACACATCACACTGACGACGGGGATAGGCTTTCAGGCCAAACACACGCAAACAAAAGATTGTATCTACACAAGCACAGCCCCAGAGTGACAAGCATTCTTTGAAGTCCTAACCAGGCATTATCTCTGCAAGAAAAACAGGATCATTTCTTTTAACTGCATTTGTGAAGTCTTCCATCTTCCAGAAGGTGTACTTAGAAACTCGAAATCGGGATTTAGTGGGGAAACATTCCACTTTTGCTTGCAGCAAATTAAGAGGCCGCTCAGCACCACCATGTAATATAAACACTGCACAAAAATCTAGCAAAGCAGGTAGAACAAGACTCAGAACTTATCTACTTAGGCCCTTGAGATACAAAATGTTCTAACTGGAGAAGAGACACCTTACATGCAGAGATGGAAGGTCCAGCACCTCTGGGAGGCCAGCAACCTTCTGCCCTAGGCAAGGCTTGCCAAAAGAAGCCCTTGAAATGGGCAGGAACACTGATCCTGAGCTACCACCAGCCAGGCAGCGCAGGCACCATCACTGACAAAGCCATGAAAACAGGGAAACCAGGTGCTAAGCTGAAAACTAGTCTATTTCTGCTCCTGTTTCCAGAGATGAACAAAAAAGCCACTAGGGACAGCATCCATCGTGCAGACCACTGCTGCCTGGCAAGTACAGCCTGAGAGGACACAGCTTGCAGGCACAACTGCTCCTCCCTGCTGGTTCTGCACCTGCAGGCTGTTCCACAGGTGGCCTTCACAGCAGCTTGAAGTGACCTACAACAGCACAGCAGCCACCTCAGCCAGGGCAGGGAGAGGCAGGCTGGTGCCCCAGGGCTGGAGCAGGTGCTGGAGGACAGGGATGAAGCCCTCCCCTGTCAGTGACAGGGCACTGACACCTCTGCCTGTACCTAGGTGCAGGTGCCAGGATGCTGGAGCAGCAGGAGCTGGAGGGGCTCTGGCTGGAGCTCCCTGACCTGACACAGCTGCAGCAGCCCCAGCACAGGGCATGGCTGAGCCCCTCAGCCCCAGGGAAAGCCTGGGCAAGGGAGGGCAAAACCTGCCAGGGCTGAGCCAGGGGAACCCAGCAAGAAACACAAAAAAGGGACACAGAGACCCCAGGAACAGCTGGGTGGGCATCTGGCAGCCAGCCATGGCCAACCACACATCCCTGGTGAGTACCCCTAGAACAGCTGAAAGCAATGCTGGAAACACCACACCACGCTCAAATGCTGCTGTTCACCCTTGTGGGTCATCACCCATAGATACTCAAAGGCAGACACAGAGGTGCAACATCAAATTCTCAAACAAGAAGGTAATTTCAGCTTTCTGTATTAAGCTGTAAGAGTTTTGGCAAATGGTGTGGGAAACAGTGCTGGTTTTTAAAGGATACATCCCAGTTTTACAAATTTAGAGATTAACAAAATTCCTTGTTCTTATTAAAAGTACTGTAGTTGTAAAAATACAAAAATTATCAGAGACTCAAGGTCACATATAAAATTTGCAACTATATCAAATTAATTAGATCTCAAAGAAATAAGCCCTTTATTTGCAGCCCACCTTCCACATTTTCCCAACTATCTCTTATTGAAAAAATTTTGTTGATTTGTGGTGTTTTTTTTAAATAACAACCCATTTTTTTTCCTTCTTCCCTTCCCTATTTCTTTTTAAGAGCTCATAGCCTACCACTAACAAAGTCCATTATCCAGTATCATAAATACCATTAATTTCAAATGAAATAAAGCTTTGATTTCAAGAGAAGATTACTCTCATCTGAATTACAGGTACTTGTGCCCTCCAACAAATCTGCTATCCCAAAAGAACTCCCAGCCAAATTAGTAAGCTACAATGCTCCTAGAATCCTCCTCAAGTCATCCAGTGTGATAGTACTTGGCTGCCAAAAACATTTTGGGAATTGTTGACATGCTGATGGGTCTCTTCAATGCAGGAACATCTGCTGCCCAGTGCAGGGAGGGAGGAGTTTGGAAATGCTGAGGCTCACCAAAAACTTCTGACACAAAAGGGTAAGAAAAATTTCTCCCATGAGAAAGAGCAATTTGGTTTAGTCCTATGTGTACCCCAGGCCAGCCACCTCCACTACTTTTTAAACTGATTTGACTTTTACTAGCCTGAACCCTCAACATCTGAGCAAACAATAATTTATCCTTTCCACTACCAAGTATTTCCATTAGTAAAGAGACTTCATGGAGAAATGTATTGAGTAACTGCCAATGCAGTTTGAAGAATGTTGCACTATCATTTACAAACACAACCATCTCAGAAAATAACTCCATCATCTGCAACAAGTGGGTATGGGCAGTCACATCAGAATTATAATATAAGCCATCAGTAGATATTTATTAACTTTAGTAGTTCAATAGGTAAGATTTTTAAGGCATTAATTTAACTTTTATTTAATACAGTTTTCCTTTAATGTATTTTATATTGGGAATAAAATTTTTTTATTGCATATTACTTAAAAGTTTATTAGAAATCTGTCAGCTCTTGACTTAAAGTTACTTAATAATTAGAATTTCTTCAACTGTTTTTTTAAAGTCCGTTGGAATAGTGCTAACAGTTAAGTACTTTAAAAAAGAAGATATCTAAAAAATTCCTGTGTTACTAGCATCTTATTAAAATTTAATCTGTGAGGAAGCTGGGAGGGGCAGAAAAACAAGTTCATTTTGTTACAGAGAAAACTGATTCCCTTCACCTCACCTCCCTCCTGACCATATTAAGATTTAAATTCAATTGAGTAAAATAAAAGAATTCACCCTAACCACGCAATTATAATACAAGAATATTCACACTACATCTGAATGTCCTAATATGTGTTCATGAAACAATTTATACAAATTCATTTCATATCAGCTTCAGTATTTTCAAATGTTTAAAAGAGTTGCACTACTAAAAAAGATGCAGTTATGAAATAAATATTTCCTTTACATTTGACAACTTATTCCTGAATGCTTTTTGAGACAACTGTATATAAACAAAAAACTATTAACTTGTCTACACATATCTAAGCACACAGTGACTTTTTAGAACCTACGTTCCTAAGATTCTCTAAGTCATAATTTCTCATTAATTGTTATTCAGTGTCATTGGTAATTTTAAGTACTAAGACAACAACTTAAATGCTACCATGTCCACCGTCATGGCCCACATATGAGCCACTCTAACTTGTTTTAACAGTTTTTACAGAGAAACCACATAGGATTTCCTGTAAGAGAGATACTGACTTTTGAACATACTGCTCTACTATTCATCCAAATTTTACAAACAGTAACAAAGCCTTTCAATTACATCATGCGAACTTAGAGCTTCACTGATAAAAACGTTTCAAGGTGCTTTAGAAGCAACAGTCTTCTCTATGTCAGAATGCAAAATTTTAAGTACAAAAAAGTTTAAGAATAATCTCACTCTTATGCAATATTTCCCCTAGAAATCTTAGGCATCACAGCAAGTCATACAAAAGTAGTATGATTTGCTGATCAGCAATCACTGACTGAAAGTACAGAGTTTTGAAGCACAGAAATGTTTTTTCCCCCTGTACAAATTTACACCACTTTGTTTTGCACCTCAAGGTTTCTTTGATCTTGCAAGAGGTTTTTTCTAACATTTCACAGATTAAAAAGGTTGATATCTATACTCTTACAAAACATGAGCAAAAGGCCTATAATCTGAACTTTCTAGACAACCTCTTCAGAGATTTTGTCTAATCCCCATTATCAACATCTCTCAATCTTTAACAGACAGAGTCTGGATTTCAATTCAATACTTCTTTGAGGTAATGTGAGTTGACAATGTTAAACTTTGCAAAGTAAAAATTCTAAGAACACTGGAATTACCCTAAGGAATATACTTGCTTTGTCTTCGAATTGAAAATATCAACAGAGGAAGTATTATTTATTCCAGGAAAGCTGATAACACAACTCAGTAAGAACAAAAAATGAAGACTTCATTTATTACATCAGCTTAATATCATTGTTGCAGAACAGTGTCATGTTTCATAACAAGGACTATAAATTTCAGGTCAGTTTAGCTGTTCAAGGTTATACATTTGTGACAGTCATCTAGCTGTGTTTTAATAGAAATCCCAAGTTCAATATTACGTCTGAAGGTTCAAAAATATTGTTAGTGTATGCTAACTATACTTTTAAAGTAAAAAAAAAAAATCAGAACTTTTGAAACAGTATTTCCTAGAAACTGTTCATAACAGCAACAGCTGGGCTGATAATTAGGCGCAATTTTTTAAAAAATGCATTTTTATTGCTGTTAGTTATATTTAGGGTAAGTAAATAAGTGGCTGCATTTCAAGCTATGAAGTTACAATGCCTGTAGTGCAGCTGTCTGCACAGGATCCCTCACTGGCTCGGGCCAGGCATTCTGGCACTGGAGTATTAAAATTCAGCTTGGCAAACTCGCATAAGCAGAGACTGTCAAATAGGGTAAGTGGGAGGTTGGGGGTATAAGGGAGATAGAAGATGGCATCTATTTTTAAGAGATGGTTAGTTTAATTATCTATGAAGTTATTGATCCTGAGTTAGGAAGCAGCTGAGCAAGTGTTTTAAAGAATGCTGTGAGCAGCCAGCTCGCGATTAAAAGAACACTCATGCCCTCAAAGGAAACTGGAAAGCAAAAAATCCTTTGGCAGTTGGGAAGTGCACTTTAAGTAGAATAGAAACAAAAACTTAAAATATTCATGTCTGTGTGTGCCAAGACTACAGTAGATGTTTTTCATACAGGAAATTCCACATCACTTTAAATACAAAATTTTAGAAGTATTTTCCTAGTTTTCTCACTAAATTTCCTCAAAATGTGTAATGTTGCAAGATGTTCTATTTTGTACAGATAAGTATTGGCCAAACAACAAGTTCCTGGTCAAATCATTTTCCCATGAATCACAGAGTGGGCACACAGGTATTTTGTGCATCAGGAAGATAATAAATGTCCATGCTCTGTGAAACAGAACATTGCAGTTTAGACCCAAAAATGTCATCAGCTAGAATTCCAAATGCTTAGCCTCATTCTATAAGAGAATCTCCTTAATCTTTTGTTTGGTTCTTTTGGTTTATTTTTTTGTTGTTGTTGTTTTAGTGTTTTGTTTTGGTGGGTTTTTTTTGTTAAGGTGAACTCCTCTAACCAGTGACTCAGTTCTTCTAATCACATTTATCCATTCAACACCTATAACTCCAGGTAAAGTTACTTCAAGCTCCTATCAATATCACTTTTCCAGTTTCTTTACATGAACATACACAATTAACAAGCAGTAATCACTTCAGTTTGAATTATAAACCCAATGCTGTTATTCCTCACTCCCTAAATACCCATAAACTGAGCTGAGACTCAAAATTCACAAGGAAAATCTCAGTTAGATGGTAAACATAGTTCCTTATCTGCAACATTCTATGGCCAAAGTCTCACTTACATAGCAAAAGACTGCACACTTACCCTCTTCAAACAGAGGGCAGGGCTTGCTTACACAAGGAAATGCCCACACTGTTCTGTGGCTATGGTTATTGTGGAACTTGTAAATAGATCAGAAAAAAATGCTCCTTTCTCCTCACTTGCTGCTGCAAACTATTTGCCAGTGGAAAACCTTGGTCAATTTGGTTAGGGCAGCATTTCACTGAACCTCCTTTTCAGAGTTTATCTATGCTGCAAACATACCGTTTGAGTTTTATGTTGGTTAGCATAGGTATCAATAGCAGGACAGGCATGAATCTGATCACGTCCCAGCAAATCTAAGCAAGGGGTGAAGCTCAAGTCACCAATGTTCCCAACCTATCAATCCCTGAAATAGATATGGGAGAACTAGCCTGGGAATATGTGTGTGCATGTCAGTCACACTTCCAGCATGGTCCTACCCACAACCCAGTACCTGGAGAAGTCGGATTTGGCAACTCAGCACAACTCACTATTAATGAACTGTTACTTAAACCATTACTGAGGACCATCTTTACAACTATTTTCATTTCATTACCGTGTGCTTAAACACTAGTTCTCAAATATTATGATTAGTGGGTCCTTTCAAACTCAGAATATTCTATGATTCTATAAAAATTAAACACATTAGGCAGAATAATTTATGACACAAAGGAACAACACTACAGGTCCTGACAGTAGTAATACAACTGAAGCCAAATTCAAATACTTGGCTCCTGTCTGAGCATTTATCTTAATTATTTTTCCTTTTGGAAAACCTGTGTTGTATTCCTTCATGCACAAACCTTCAAGACACACTCTGAAAGCACAAGGCAGACTTTTAAGTTAATGATTAATAGTGAGGAATAAATATGCATGCAAAAGAAAACTCCAAGCCTCCCTAGGAGGGTCATTTTGGTTATTTCCAAATTACTTATCCTTTCCTTTTTTATTAAAAAGCTTCATAAAGGTCTTGATCCCAACCTTTTCTACTTTTTAGCCCTATAAATTCAGGAAGAATGTACAAGTTGCTACTTTGATCTTAAAATGACATAACTCTCACTTGAAGGTATTTTGCATATTTGGTAGGATAAAATGCCCTCTCTATGAAGAACAAAGAGAAGTAAACCCTCACAATCCTTCTGGTTCAAGTACACACTTCTTGATATGCCAGATCCAGCATGTTAATCAGCCATTATCTAATCCAGTATTTATTCATTCATTGCATCAACAAATTTTTACCTCAATATGCTATCATATTTTCACATGCATATTCCCAGTCTCTAGTAATTTTTTTTAATATTTCACAATTACAAATAGCTTTTTCCTTAAAGGCTACAAAATCAGATTATTTTTGTGCTACATGGCCATTTTTGACACATGGCACTACAAAAGAGTCAATGAAAATTATTTCTATATAAACATATTTGGGGAGTTTAAAACCTTTCTTTTACCCTAATTTCCCTCAAAAATCACTTTATTTGTTTCAACATGCTTTTGGTTTTTTTTAAAAAAAGTGTCAAAGACTTATATTTGAAAACTTCTATTTGAAAATGTCTAAATTAAGTCCTACTTTGACTATCCAGTTGCACAACAATTGCTTAAATTTTTGGGTTTTGTATAATAAAAATACAAACAATAAATACTTACGCAAGTTCAAAGAAAAACATTCCAGCAAAAGACAACCAGTACTGGTTCTTGAGAGAGTGAAATGACTGGTGGTTTTTCACCCAGCATTCTGCAAGCCAGCCTCGTCCCAGATCAGGTGTTAACAGTTAATTTAGATGTCTTATTTTGTGAATATAAAAACGCAACAAGTGCTACTCCCATTAGCACTGAAGTACATGATGCAACTCAGCGTCCAGTTTCACCTCAGACGAGTTTCAAAAAACCCACAAATTGTCTATGAAACTCAGAAACCCAAGGTAACTTGAACTGAATGCTGCCAGCAGAAAAGTCTTTTCCTTGAAGTCAGCTAGACAAGCAATTCCTGGATGTCCTAAGACAAAATATGCTTTTCTTCTGTCTCTGTGAGTATTGCATAGGCTGGTTTTGAACAGCTACACAAGTGCCTTGCTCAGCAGCAAGGGCCATGCTTATTGTACATGAGATTTCACCGAACACGGCACTCCATAAAACAGCACACATCAATGTTTTATGCAGCACAAAACAGACAGACTTTAATAACAAAGTGATGGGCATCACAATCAAGGAAAAATTGCCCAGGAAGTGCCTGCAGACAGGTCCCTTCTTTGAACCTCTTTGCCATCAACCCTGGAGTTGTTTACCAGTCAGACACAACTTGCAGATGTGGCCAGTCCCCCCGCTGGCAGGCTAAAGAGGGGTCAGGATCTGAGCAGGAGAGCTGTAGCCCCTCTCATTACTCTTCCAGACAGCATTGCACCCAGCCAGGCACCAAGGCCACAAACATCAAAGATTCACAACTTGTTCACTGTCCACTCACAGAAAAGCCTGCAGAAGTTTTTATGACAAAAGCAGCTGTACTGTCAAAGACAGCCTGCTCCTACAATAAACTCTCTTTTAAGGTCTCATCTAACTACTACCTGTACATCTTTACTTTCATTGTTCATTTCCAAAAAAAAGCTGGCCAATTTAGAAACAATTTTACTTAGGACCTTAAGAACACTACAAAAGTTCGTCTTGGCAAGGCTCAACTACTGAAGTTTATTGATGTAGGAGGGTAAGGCTGAGAAGCACCTCACTTAAATAAAGCAAAATTTCTCGATTTGTCAGAATGGAAAGTGGTAAACAGGTATTTCTGTTATTTCATTTTATCAACAGCTAGCAATCTTGGTTTTGGAAAGCTGTTATCAGCTATATACAAATGCTACTGGTTTTCACATTAATGGATTCCACTTGCCACACACCTGCCAAAAATAATTTCCAGAAATACTTTTTCCATCAGCAAAAGTATAGCACAGAAAAAAAAAATTCCACAGTATTTTCTACCTATAGGCACTTTTATATTTTTTGGTTGTTAAGCTCTCTTGGAGGTGGTTACAAAAATACCAGATGTCAGAACAGGAAGGTCTGGTAAATTTCAGACAAGTGAATGCACAGACAGCCAAAATGCAGCTTACTATACAGCACCCTCATTCTGTGCCTAAATTCTGGATGGGACAAAGCAGTTACTGTAATGCCATTCAGGCAAAAAAGGTACAGTATAGCAAACCATGCACAAAATGATTACAGGTCAGGGCTACATCAGGAGCACCTTACCAATACAGCAACTTTACTCCTTTCATTTAAGAGGCAACTACACTGGCAAAGGTATCACGGAATCACTGAAAGGTTGAGGTTGGCAGGGATCCCTAGAGTTCATCCGGTCCAAAACCCTGATTAAGTTGGGCCATGACAGTGTTCAAGCAGCTTTTGAGTAACTCCAAGGATGGAGACTCCACAGCCTCACCTGGGATGTTATACTCTGTATTGCACTGTGTATCAATACAGCAAAGCTGTAATACAAACCAGATAAAGCCAGTTTAGGTTCCATTTTAATGCTCCGAAAGCTGTTCCTAGCAAAAATCTATTGGTAAAACAGCCCACCTTTCCATCTTTCTGAACAACTAAATCACTCCTAGGCTACACAGAGGTCATGCAGGTAGATAAAGGTGATATTAAACATCAATCTGTCCTATCATTTTTGATGTATGCCATCAAGCAATGACACCAGCAGCATGGGACCCAGGCACCAAGCCTGAGCTGCCCTAAAACTCACAAATTCCATGAGTGGAAGTATCTCATACCATTCCTACGTATCTGCTCAACACTGGCAACTATCACACTAATTCAGTCTACAACAGCTGGGAAGGATTCTCCAATAATAAATTTGTGATTACATTAAGACTATTCTAAGACAGGATATTCATCTCAGCACAGTGTGTTCCTACCCAGCTCACATAAGATTATATGCAATGGAAAAGTAGCACCTTGCTATTTTTCATTTGCAGGAGTAGCAACTATCTTTTTGGTGAAGGTTTTCTGGACATCTATTGCATGAAGCCATTTTTCTAGTACCTGCTGGTCTACCTTCACTTCATGCAATATGCATTGTGTGGTCCTACAAGACCATTAAGGAATGGTAAAGAAATTGGTTGTGTTATGATAATTCGAATGGTACAACTTGGGAGGAAATAAATCAGAAAACTCATATGATGTCATAGAAATTAACAGGAATTAATCAAAGTTATTAACAAAAGAAAGCACAAAACTTTGCAGCATTTATTCATGAAAAACTCTATTTCAAAAGCTCCACTTTGTCTCCATGGAAACACACAGAAATAGCTAACTGAAACTATTAGAAGTATTTAAAATATGTGTTCTTAGCAAGAAGTTACATGGATCATGAAGATGATCTGCAACAGAACTGAGATTACTTTTCACAAAATAGGAACACTAGGTTCTCACCAACTGAAGACACTGGGCTACAATTCTAAGTATCAGCAGAGATATTAAAGACAACCCCTATATTAGAATATGAAAAAGAATTTAAAGGATATTATTTCAGCACAACAAGACTAGCTCTCTGTTTAAGAGGGCATTCTACTTCTCAACAGATCTAAAGAGAAAACTAAGAGGAAACCAAAACCAAAATAGCTAAAATTTCCTATGCTTTCAGTGAAGTCATTTTCTCTCATATCAAAGTTTTATTGAACAGTTTTCTTTCAAGCTTTCTGGCATTTGAGCAAAGAAATAAATGCACAGACAATAGTTACTGATAATAATCAATAATTACTAATGGTTGGTTGGGAGGCATGCTGGGGTGGCGGTTTTTTCCTCCTTTTTCTTAAATAATAGGGTGGGAAAAAACCTTCAAAATCTCAAGTTTGTCATACTTTTAGGAAAAGGCATGCAATTTATCTCAGAAGAAATCTAATCCAAGTTGAATTATCAATGAGGTAAAATAAGAATTTATTTCAAGTCTTTAACCAAGAGCTCTCCTGGAAGGAAAGGGTAAGAGGCTGCAAGAGAAGTGCCTGGGAAGCATGGTTAGTACCGTCCCATCTCCAAAATTGTATCTGCTTTAAAAAAACTCAAGAATCCTGGCTTCCTTCAGGTGCTGTGTCATCCCATGGCACAAAAGAGAGACAGTATCTGCACTGAGAAGGAAGAGCAAGAGAATCAGCAGCAACAGGACACAGAACATACAGACCTGCATCCATTGTCAAAGCTGGTCAATTTAAGAACGGTGCCCTTGAAAACAGATTTTCCCTAAAGTTACCCTAGGACAAGAGCAACTTTACCTAGTCACATCTGGAACAGAACACATCTGGCAGAATACAGCTAGATAGGATTTCTTAGAGAGTTCACAGACATGAATGCAGAATTTTTTATTCTCTCCAGGCATCTTTAGCTCATATCCCAAACAGTGGTGCACATCAAAAATTCTGAAGGCCAAATTGAGACTTAATAACCCTACAGTAATAATAATGTTATGGTACATAACCACTATACTTGGCTGTTCTCCACTTACTGATTTATGAGAAAAGATTACTAACTAAGCCCTCTAAAAAAAAAAAAAAAAGAAAAAAAAAAAGATACTTCATAGGAAGAAGTGGATTTTCTCTTTCCAAAAGATAAATAAATAACCGGATGAAGAAAATATACAGGATGTGATGCTCCATTAGCAAATATCACATCTGTTACTCATATTTTAATATCTTCCCTGCCACCCTGAAGCATACCATGTGCAATTAAGAGGAAATTGCAATGCAATTTTTTTAATAAATTATCGTCAACAGTCATACAGTACTAAGCCAAATGCAAATCACTAAATCAATTCAGCACCAGTTTAAAAAATTTCGATTGATCCTCAATTCATTGCTATGTTATTAAAACATTTTATTAAATGCACCCACCACTTTAAGACTCCCTCATTTCATTTGTGATTACAGTAAATATTGATTGCAATGGTAGCCCGGAGACAGCTCCAAAATGTGCAACTGTAGTCTCTGAAGGCAGAGCTGAGTGACAGTATTCTGTTCCTATGTGCCCTTCAGACAGACTCAGCACAGATATAAAAATTCAATATAATATTTTACTGGCTCAAATGCATACCTGCTTGAATTTTATCCAATTAAGCAGAGAAATTTCTTATACTTTTTTAATGGAAACCTTAATCACTTTTATCTTTAAATACTGTTTCGGAAACTGTTCCAAAGCAGCTCTGAAAACATATCTGAAAAGGGATTCACGGTCTCAGAGTACAACTAAGAGCATTGTAATTTCTTCTCCCTGTTTTTTGAACAAAAACAACACATACAGATTGCAGAGGGCATAACCAGTTTGGCAAAAGCCGTGCTCATCTAAATGCAGTGAGACTACACCTCTCTTCTGACATCTGCTCTTGCTGCTGTACAGAAGTGTCCTCCTTCACCCCATTCCTCCTTTTCCATCAGCCCTCCTGCTAAGGGGACATCTCCAGCATCTCCCTCCAAAACCTACAGTGAGCTCTGTTCCCATAAGATGCTGGCACCCAAAGTTTCTTCACACCCTCTTGCCAGGTTAAGGGAAAGCCTAGCAGAGTCTCCATGCACAAATTTATAATCCAGACCAGCCTCCCTACAGGTCCTATTGGGACAGCTCCAAATAACATATTGTCCACAAAGTTCCTCCTATCACAATGAAGTTGATACACTTAAATTTGATCACGAATTTTCATTACTTCAACAAAGAATAAAAATAAAATGAAGTTTAATTTTCACACAAATAGATTAATCCTGTGAAATATATCCAGAGGATTTACCTTGTCTAAATACCTGGTGCATACTCCCTGGCTGGTTATTTAGAATTATGAGGATCTAACTATGGGATACAGCCTGGTTTTGTTTAAACATACCTCTAACCTTTGACAGAGAATTCAGCCACACCTTGAACCCATTTCCATCAGAAGATTTTGCAGAGCACAAATGCCACATAGGCACACTCCAAACCAACCTGTTGCACACTCCAAATCTATTAAAAACATACCAAAAATCAGACAGCTATAGGTTGGCATGAGGCCCAAAGTAATTAATACACAGTTAATTAACACACAGTTGTATGTTATTACATGAAAACACCATCAGTACCACTTGGGTTTTATTGCCATTGGAACACAATTATCATTGGTTCCAACGTTTTTATCTAGTTGTATGTGATCTAACAGAAGCCACCAACACTGTACCTGCACAAGATGATTAAACAGGACCAAAAATATTCCCAGACACTGGAATCAAGTTAACTTTTTTGCAATTCATCCATTTCCACACGAGGAACAAAATTTCTGATGTTTTCATATGTTAATGAAACTAAGGCCAGATCCCGTGTGAGTGTGCATCCACTCAGGACAGCTGACATGAGTTTCCATAATGCATCTACAGACCAAGTTTAGCTGCACTGCAAGTTTTCATGTGGCATAGTACACACAGATTAAAAAATCTAATTAGATTTTTTGGAACTTTATTCTTACCAAAATATCTTAATAAAGCAGCCAAACCTCCAGAAATGCTCAGTAGTAAGTGGATTACATTTTTCTGCAGGCACAGTTGGATGCTCAGAACTCTTAAACAACACAAAGCAGAGTCGTAGCATGATCACTTTTGCCATCTGGTGCAATAGCTATTGGCCTAAGAGTGAGTAATAATTATAGCAACCCAGTCAAATTATAAATAATAAAGTCAAAACTAGAATGCTGGTATAAACACACACTAACACAGCAACACTCCTCCTGCTGTCTAGCACAGGGATCACCTAGCACCCAGTTCAGCCTGTAGAGATCTGCCAGTCCCTGTGCATCCACCTGGAACCAGCATTTCACACAGAAATGGACTTCTTCTAGCACCAGCCCTTCCTTCTTCCACAGGCTGTTCCCCAGTCTAAGTTTCACCACCTGTTACTACAGCCACACACTCTTGAAATGAGGACATCAAGCCACTGAAAATTAGTGAAGAAATATAAAGAGGCTATTTTTCTGTATTAAAACTTTTACCCTAAAATAAAAACACAATGTCCATAAGTATACCATATACCACATTTTGGGTTGTTTCAATTCATTCCATTTTTAGTCTGGCCTCATGGTGTGAACATCCAATTGTAGATAAAGAGCATGTTTTTGTTTTGTGTTATTGGTGAGGAATCCAGTGTCTGTGATTTAAAATGCAAGTTAAAACTGCAGTAAGAGATTTGTTTCAGCTAAGCAGTCAGAGACTAGAACAGTAATATACATGCAAGCCCTCTCAGAAGACTTCCATGAAAAATGGCTCCCCCAAAGCCAACTGCTGGACCTAAAATCTTTGTTCAAGTCAGACTGGCACATAAAAAAATCTTCTCACCTAATATCCTATTCTACTACTTTTAAAAATAGTAGAATTTTTAAATGTTCTCCTTGATCCCTGCTACAGCCAGTGGATGAACAAACCAACCACAGGAGGAAGAAAACACATCCCAAGTTCCCAGCTCCCATGGTGGCCCACAGAACAAAAGCAAATCAAAAGGCCAGGCATAACTCTTGTGTTGTCTCCTACCCAAGGCTGGGCTGGAGGATCAACAGCAGGAGGATCAACAGCTTTTGCCAGTTGTCACACAGTGTGACCCTCCCTACCACCTCACACCAAAACTAAGCCTACAGTTGACCATTCAAAACATTTTCAGTGAAATATAAAGGAGAATCAGTCAAGCACTGCAGTGCAGGGCAATCAGAACAGACTTTTGGGAATCTGAGTAATCACCTTTTCTTATAGTATTTTTTACTACATTGTCCTTACAAAATCATAAGGCAACATAAAACTAATGCAAGGGGTTTTTTCTACTCCATTTCTCTTTTTCATCATTTGTTCTTCTCCTGCCATGTTTTGCTCTATCCTTTCCTGTCCTCTCTTCTCCCTCCTCTCCCCTAATGCCCAATTCCCTCCTGCCTGAGCTGTGCACTAGCAGAGCTGCTGGAGCTGGTGGGATGGCCCTGCCAACCATCAGGGCTGACAGCCCACTTGAAATGCAGCCTTCCCTGGCAAGTGCAGACTGAACAGCACAGGGAACTTGCAGCTGAACAGTTCAGTCACAGCCTGGACCAAGGTCATGGCAAATACAGGGTCTTGCTCACGCTGTACTACTATAAAGACTACTCGACTGTTTTCTGAGAGATGTCATTGCCTCTGGCAACAGGGGAAGGATGGGGCACCAAGCACTTTCATATTGCTGCTCTAAATCCCACCTAAATTTGCTACATCAACAAAGGAGGGTGGGCTAAGCAAAGAGTGTACTGCTGTAGAGTAGTAGATGGATCCACTCCACCTTCACCCTTCTTTGTCCTCTCCTTGGACTTCACTGGAACGCTTTGCAAGCGAGTTCACTCCTCTGAGCAACAGAAAACTGTTCTCATTTTAGGGTGAATCAGGTCACCTTCAATAGACAGGACCTAGCACACAGCCAGCACTAGGACTACCCTTCTAGTAGCAGCAAGCACACAGATAGTCTTGTTAGGTTAAGCTAAGCTGGAGAAGGAAAAGCAAAATCTACTGCCACATAATTACTAGACACCTCCTAGAGCTGAACACCTACAACATTTTCCAACCTCAGTATGTTTGTGCAAAGACAAATATTGACTGACACAATATTTTTACAAGTCCGCCATCTCAATTTCCCTCTGTTCTGGAGCACAGGCCAGAGATCATAATCTTCCACATTAGTCAAAGTGTTAAAATTCAGCACCTCTGATTGAAGCTGACAGAGAGGTTATAAACAGATACTATACTGAAGTTTTCTAGTAAGCACACAGAAAATTACTGCCATGTACAGTGCTTTCTCTTTGGAGTATTAGAAATAACTTTCAAGTGGAAATGAGAACACAGAAAACCTACTGGCATTCTTCAAAGAAACTCTGCACCATTTATTAGTCACATATTTTGGCATTTTGTATTGAATATGCGTGTTAAGGGATGGAAGAACAAATGTTATTTACCTCCTTTACATACCACTGCTACAGTGCACCATTAATAAGAAGCATGTCAGTTCCACTCCGTAGAGATTACAGAGGAGAAAAAAAAAAAGCAACATCAAGCTCTAGCCAAGCGTCCCAGGCACAAAAGTAACTTGTCTATCCATCTCCATGGTCCTGGCCACATTCCAGTTCTTGCACTATGAGCTGATCCCTCATCATATGCTGGTGAAAACAAAACTGTCCAGAGTGATCTTGAGCAGTATCTATCACGCTGAGTTTTTCCCCCTGCCAGTACAACACTATTACTCAACAGGGTGCAACAAAGTGTTTTCCAGCCATACTCTGGCTCCTTTAGAAACATTGTCATCCACCAGGTGTATGGCCCAGCTCTCGGAGCAAATATAGCCTGTCCAAATAACTGAGATCTTTCGTTCTTACAAACCAGCCTTTCCAAGATTCCCAAGCTCCAGCTGGTTCACCTATCAAAAAGTGAAAGAGTGCAAGCTTACTACTGCTTCAGAAAGTAAGAAGTACAACCATTAAATGACGCATTTTATCTCTGAAGCTTTCCAGATCGTTTTAGCTGAATTATCCTGGGTCGTAAACACAGTATGTTTGGAGAACAGCTGCACATTGTATTTCAGCTAAGGTCTATCCCTTCTCCACTTAGCTCTCTCTTCAGGCCCAAGTCAAATGCTGTGAGACAAATATATCTATTATAAATCACGTCTTTCAGCAGCAGCAGTTGGCCAGCTCGCCGGTGAAGTCAGCCCCGAGACCCAGCTGCACCGAGGGTGGAAACAAGAAAGGACTGAGAATGGGAGGCAGGGGCTTTCCTGCATTAGCAGTGACTCTCTCGAGGCCCCCAAGGAGAGAAAGAAGCTGCTTGGGGAAAAAGGAAAAGAAGAGGGATAGGAAGCACTGCAGAGGGACAGAAATGGTTCAGTTGA
>WBND01000020.1:2378621-2397707 GCA_013398595.1 Tychaedon coryphoeus | reverse complement strand
AAAAAAAAAAAAAAAAAAAAAAAAAAAAGTCAGTTTTTAATTTCTACCTTAAGATATGGGAAAGTAGCTAGCTTTGATGTTAGTTTCTTCTATTCACTTCTTTAACCAGTTCCATTCACAGTTTCCAATGCAAACCAGATGACAACAGCCCAATTCTGAATAGCACAAAATAGCTAGGTGTGTCATTTCCACCACCTGTTCTTTAGCAAAGCAGAAAATTTTAATCTCTTTTTCCATTTTTATACCACAGTTGATCTTGTTCTGCAGCTCACACACAATTTACATGACTGAAAATACAAAGTGCTTACAGTGTTGTCAGAAAGAAGTTTCTGTGCCAGGAAACTCTCGCTGACATCTCCCTGCATAAGCCCAAGCCAGGACTCTAGCTGCCACTGGAAAAGGGCTCCCAGCTCCTTTGCTACACAACCCATGGTGGCTGCAACACTGGGATGATCTGCACAGAACTCTGCATCACAAGTGCAGATCACTCTGCATTGCTGGCTCATGCTGCAGGCCAGCCAGACTTCCCTGGACACTAACCCACGCTGTGAGAAGGACCCCTCTGCACTTACCACAACAAGAATATACCCTGGATACCATTATTATTAGGAGCTGGTCTTAAGGATGCCTGTGGGTCTCTTCCAGCTCAGGATAGTCTCTGATTCTGTGGTTACTGAATAGTTCCCAGGCAAAACTGGTGTCAGTAAATACAAAGTGAACACTGGTGGCAACCCTAGTGCTGTATTATATTGATACACCTAGGAAAGTTGTACTCTTTTTTTTTTTTAATGTGGCATAATTGACCCTTAGCAAAATAAGTCTTCCCAATTTATTTACTATCATTATTCCATTGTAGCTTTGATTAGAAATTACTGTTTTTCCTCTCGTAGACAAAAAGATCAATATTTTTCATATAAAATTGAACATGTTATCTTTGTATGACATGTGAACTCAGACCATCCAAAACTCCTTTCATAATTCCTTAATTTACTGACCAAACACACACTTCACTTTTAGTGCTGAGTATTAAATACAGATATTTGTACTTAAAATCCACATCTGAGGATGAAAAGCATAAAATAGTCAGAATGATTTAGGAACATATACACTCTTTAGAGCTGTATCGTAAATGTATCTTACACAGTTGATCTTCTCTTATTAAAAGACAATTCTTACTAACTCATTATTCTTAAAAAGCCCTAACTAGTACCTTACTCTTCAATCAGTCCTTTACAAGTACTGTTTCCAGAAAAAAATGTTTCTTCCTGGCCCTTGCTTTACCAGAAGCTGACTCATGTCATGAACCTACTGTTTTAAAAGTAACGCTGAAGCATGGAATTCAGCAGAGACACATAAAACCTGTTGAAGTCTGACCACTTCCATGCCATGGTGCAAGACTGCAAATAACTTTTGTTGCCACACCTAAGCCAGGCAATAAGTAAAGGGAAAGGATTCAGAACACTATAAGCATGTTGTCACAAAATACAAAATCTCCGTCTACATGTGGTTCAGATGGATTAGTAATTAGTTAACATATGAGTTTGGGAAATTTTTTTTAATATCCAGGCTTGGTTTTGTTCACATACACTACTTTTCCCCATGCTCTTTATAGACTTTAGTTTTCAGCTAAGAAATTCTCTACAAAAACAGAAGAATAAAGTTTTGTTATTAATGCTTGATTTCAACAGAGCTATATGCAGAAGAAAGTCAGGCAAGAGCACAACATATGATTGTACTTTTGGTTACCAACTTAGAAGACAGGGGAAAAAGCCCAAATCAACTATGCAGCAAGCACAAGAGAGGATGGGACTCCATCATTAAGATGAGAAAGCAGGTATAAACAAATGAGGCTGATGCTTTCTCATATATTTCTCAGAGAATATATACATAGAGAAGTTAAGTAACCAAGTTTCAGTCACTAACATGAAACAAAACAAAAGAATAAATGAAAGTCTGAATATTTTGGATAAATTCACAACAAGCTATTTGCAGCTGACTAATCCAACACTACCTACAAGCACTAGGGGAGTAAGGAAGGGAGAAAAAAAATCACACAGAACAAGTAAGATTTCTTAATTTCCTTTAATTTATAAAGGAAAAGGATTCCAAAACTTAAATATGATTTATGTGCTCTCCTCATGATGTTCTATTGGATGCTCCTGCCAAAGACAGGTTTAATCTACAGCCACATTCTTTTAATAGCAATTGTAGTTTATGTTCCAGGACAAGTGCCAGTAGCTAATGATCCTCCTGTTATCGATCCTGCCTTGATGGGATGAAAACTCATTTTCCTGGTCTTGACACACAAAGCCCCCCTCTTGCACATTACAAATATATACATATAAAATATTTTGGGTAGGGGAAAGCATTTAACAAGACTAGGACCATCAATATGGCCAGACATAAGGCCAAACAAAATCCCTTTTTGGCAAAGAAGTTTTGAGACCAATCTTTGCCACTTCACTACTACTGTAGCTGCTTAAATTCCTCTGCTACAGAAATTCTGCAGGGAAGTATTTGTACATGGGACAGTTCTCTCCTACTGTGGATTTGTTTTTATTAATCAAGTAATCTGAAGCTAAAAAAAAAAAATGTAGTGCAACACATGTACAGATAAAACATATGACTGTAGTGGTCAAAAAAAAAAAAAAGCACAATATGATCCTTCTGTCAGCCATGCTTTTTTCTACCATTTTCTTAACATCAGCAGGAACTACCAGCTCAGATGACAAGCCTGAATACATTCAGAAAGTTCAAAACCCATATATTCTGCTCAGAATTGGACATCACCCCTTGGGTGCTCAGTCCAGGACATCAGTGATGAGTATATTTAAATTGCAGGCCACAGAAGTTAAACAGATTAGCAGCTCACAGGAAAAAAAAATCTGATAGGAAGAATTTTCAGGGACACAAGACCCATTAGTTGCCAACTTACAAGGAGCCTCATCTAGGTAGCTAGACAAGTTGTTTGAGACAGCACAAAAAATCTGCCTCCCCATTTGATAGCAAAGTGGGAACTATGAATCCTTCTAACATTTCTCACTCCTAGTAGCAATGCTGGAATAGGCAGAGATGCCCAATCTTCTAAAATCATAGATAGCTTTGTCAAAGAGGTACTTAACAGAAATTTCAGGTCATTCTCCCACTATACACCAACTTTTGGTTATAACATACTCTGGAGTAACATACACTTACCTAGGAGTCCCATTCTGCATAGCTGTTAGGGAACACACACAATTCATCTCACTTTCCTTTTCATTATTAATTGTTAGACTTCTAACTCAAGGCTATCTTTATCTTACACCAGTACCAATCTGATTAACGGATGCAAACCTTTCACCTTTCAATTACACAGTAAATTTTCACTGCCTCATGAAACTGATTAATCCTGTCATATCCTCACCCATAGATAACTTAAAACGCGTATTCAGTACAGAACCAATTATCTTTGACCGATAAAAGAGGCATCCTTCCTTCTTATTTCCTTTGGGTCATCCTTTTTTTTTTCCTTTTTTTCTATCAAGTCCTCTTAGGTGAGGCTTTTTCACTGCAAGAACAGTGAAAAGTGAATTGTGAAACGGCACCATCAATCTCATGCTTTTAAGATGTTAGTCTTGGATTAATACCCTACAGGATATGTAGGACAAGTACTGGCAGTCCTCAAAAGTAAAAAGTTGAGATAGTCTATAAAATGTGCTAGAAAGGGCTAAATTAAAAGAGATATGGTTTGAACATAGGTGGTTGATTGGATGATCTGTTCCAGTCCCAAGGAACTCAGTGATGCTCACAACAGCTATGCAGCACCCACCTGGGACAGGTGTGTGAGGAACCACAGTGACACTGTGCAGAGAGGAAACAAGTCAATGCCCAGCACTCTTTCCACAAGTAATTAAATGCTTGTCTAAAAGACCACTTTAGAAGTAGCAGACTGCCTGAAGAAATGATTTTTTTTCTCTGTTCTCTGTTAAGCCGGTTTCCAAAACAGCTTGAATCATCAGCTTTGAATAAGTAATGCACACTCTGCAGTGTCTAGGGGTAAGTGGCTACATTTACTTTAAACACAGTTAAAACAAAAACATCCATGAGTTACTAGGCAAGCAGAATACATTTTCTTTCACTACTGGGTATCAAATGTCAGAAAGATCCTATGAAGTAAAAAAGCAACAAAAACAAATTAAAACAAAAAAATTCTTCTAATGGCATTAAGAGCATAAAGATCTCATGGTAAACTCAAATGATACGAGAGTTAAAGCATGGACATTTTTGTTAGCCCTTTTTCCAAAAGACCACTCATGCAAAATTATCTTTTTTTTTTTTCCTTTTCTTTTTTCTTTGTAAAATATGTCTCTGTTTGGGGAAGTGGAAACTTTCAAATGCACAGATGTTTGTGATTGCACGCTAGCAGCCTGCTGGGAACCATTAATGGTGTAGAGAGTAAAGTTATTCAATCATCTAAAAGTCACTTTTCAAAAGTGTTGCAGTCAGTCGAGGGGGTGATTAATGGTGTCCAGCAATGACACAGATTACCCCCTGCCCATGAAGGCTCTTTGATTTTAATGCAGTTAAGCTACTGAAGTAAACAAACCAATTTGGGTGTTCAATGGGCTCTTTGTCTCATTAAAAATTATTTGACTAGACTAGTGGTAAAAGAATATTGCATATGTCCCCAAACTCAATTTGGCATTCTGTAATCATAGCAGCAATTACATTTGCAAAAAAAAAGCTTAGAAATTAACAGTGGCAGAAAATGGTCAACCTTTCATTAGGAACTTTCATTAGGGATTTTCTTGTGTAACGAAATTAATATTTTCTAATCACCACGGTACAGCAAGCAAGCTTCTGTATGTTTGAAAGAGGCCAACAGCAACGAAAGTCACCAGGCAAAAGTTCCAGCAAGTAGTTGCAAATTTGCTGTTAAAAAGCAGACAGCCCTCTACTCCTCCCAAGCAGGCTTCTGCCAATTGCAGGTCCTTCATCCCTCGAGAACACCCGCTGCAGTTTGGTGTCCGGCTGCGCCTGGCACTCCATGTCAGGCAAGTTTTCCCTCCCTCCCTTGTGCAACTAAAAAGATGAACATGAATGCAGCAAGTTGAGTTATCAAGGCTGAGGCATTTTGTTTCTTAATTGAAACGTCATTCAGGTGCCCCAGAATGATTGGAATTCACTATTCTGGCAGTAAATTTGAGCTCATAAGACCTGTGAGTGTATGGCTACCATTGTGCTCTGCACGCATTCAGTGACAGAGACATCACCTCAGACACCACAGGGAGAACCCAGGCACTTCAGCAAAGCTGAGGGAAAACATCTGCCCAAGGAGCACTGGAGGGAGTACACGCTGTGGGCATGGCCTGGTGATCAATTCTTTCTGAGTGATGCAACAGGACAGTGCCTCAGAGCTATTTACAGTGCTAACACCACCAGCTCTGTGTGAAGTCCCACAGGTCCTGGCCCCTGCAGTGGCTGTGAGATGTTTTCCTGTGCCACATCACCCCTCAGGTGCCATTTTACAGCACAGCTCAAGCACCTTCCCCAAGCACCCCACACCCTTACACTTCTACAGCTTGGCAGAAGTGTTACTTTCTGTTATTCACAGAGCAGCAACATTAAAAAATTACAAGACCTCAAGTGGAGCTGACAGCATTGCCATCCTTGGTTTCAGAAAATGTCACTGGACACGCATTTCATGATACATCAAAGATTGCTTTCAAACCCTCAAACAGTAATCAGAGTCTCATTTTTCATCACATTCCTCCCAACAAATTGATACCAGCCTTCCTCATCTTATGCCTGAGAACAGCGTATCCGTTTCCCACGCATCCTGATCAGCCTCTTCACTCTGAGCTCACTCCAAATCCATCTCCTAACACCCTGCTACTTCCTGACCACTCCTCTCAACCTTTCTTTTATCCTCCTCTCACAATTTTTAGTATCTAATCTACACACGGCCACAGCACCGCAACCTGATAGAAACTTGGTAAAATCTGCTTAAATTGAACAAAACACAAGGGATGGCAGGGAGAACAATTTCCTTTTGGCAGTACAAAACATTGAGCTATCAAAAAGTATAATAATAAAGACATATTTCAGTACTGTTTATGTACATATATCTGATGAGCCTTTTAAGCTCCCAGTATCTCATGGTACAGGACTTCTATGTAGAAGAAGTTACTGTCTGGTAAATTTACAGAGGAGGGACAATCTATGAGACAAAAAGCACACAAAAGTGACAAAAGGAAACAAAGCTAAGCAAACAGAGGTAGTGTTTTATTTTCTTTATCAACATGTAATTTAAGGGAGGGTGGGAAGAAGGTTCCAGCCATGTCATCATGAACAGATATAATCCATATCAAGAAGGCCAAAGGCTTGCTCCAACTGATACTATTATACAGCATTAGAAAGCACACTTTTGTCACCACTCCCAATTTTCACATGTACTCCAAAACAATACCCTGACTGTCAAAGTCAGTATTTAAAACTGAAACCATCCAAGTTACTTTTTACCTTATTTCTAACATTCTAATATTTCAATTTACTAACTCCTCTGTTATATTTAATATGCAAAGAAACTTGTAAGGTTCTAATTAAAAATCACATATTTCCAGCAAGATGTATCTGGGTGTAGCTTTGGTTCCAAATACAAAGTGAAATATGAGAGAAATATGTTGATTTGCTAATGTATCAAAAAAGAGTTTACATTTTTACAGTATGCTTCCTTCTTAGCTTTTAAGCTTTGTGTCCTACTTTCTGGTCTATTAAAAGATTATTTGCTTTTTAATTTAAATAATCCTCTCCTCACCCTTTCTTCATTTCTTAGTTGACAGGATATTATTACTCCTCATGGAGAATGCTCTTCAATAAATAAGACTACTTTAAAGCTGCATTTAATTATTCTCACTCATTTCTTCACCTGAAGCAGTTGCAATGCTTATCTATCCTATTGTTTCAAAGGAGCTTCATACATTAATCAAACCTAAAGAATTAAAAACAGAGCATTAATTGTTACTGTGAAACTGAACTGAGCTATGCAAGGAAGCTACAGATACTGAAATCTAGAAATCTGAAGTCGGCATGAATGGACTTCCGTGCCACTTCCACAACAACTTTCTTATTTGACCTCTGCAAAACATCCCTTAGTTTAATGCAAAGGACAAAGCAGAAAAGGCACACAGGGCTGGATTTTTTTTTTTTGGGGAGATTTCTTTGTTAAAGTTGTTCTTACCTCTAGCAGATGCAATTTCTTATAGCTTCATCTTGAACGATGTGTTCTCAGATAAAAATCTTCTCCCGTCTGTAACCTGTCCACAAAAGTTGAGAAATTTCATTGTTTTCAATTATGTTTTGTAGAAAGTGGGCAAGGGTGATCTGACAGCATCAAGATAACAGAGGAGTGTTTAGAAGTCAATAAATGTTGTTAATGATTTCTATGTCTGATAGCTAAAATTGCAATTTTAACTTCCTAGCAGAGTCAGGAGGCTACAAAGAACTCAGTAAGGTACCAGACAAAAAAAAAAAAAGCCCCTACTGCTCAGTCAATAACCACTCTGAAATTATATAAGCAGAAAGACATACTATTTTCTGAAGATAGTCCAGGTGTTAATCATACAAGGAAATAGCTTAAGGCATAACTTGCTCTTCTCCCTGTCATAGTTTTTCTTTTTTAAATAAAGGCTTGTTTTTCTCCCAGCAGTGTTTACATACAGCAAAGGCAGTGAGTTCTTACAACATCTCACATTTCAAATGTCATTCAAGCTGTTTGTCAATCTGTCTTAAAATGTCATATCAAAAAGAACTAGTCACATGTTCTACTTCTCATGCAAGTCTCCAGTTGTCACCTAAACAAGATGGAGAACTTTCTTCCCCACATCTAAAACGTCTTTGCCTAAAATTAGTGCAAAAACTAACAACAATGTGGGAATAATTTGTTTCTGTGAAGCTTAAATTCTTTCTGTAAAAAGAGATGAACCATCTAAGCCACAGATGTGGTTGTTCAGAGAGATGAATCAAGAATGCTTTGCCCCTACAGGGTGCATTTACTGAGGGGGAAGCAGAGCCCATGAACAAGCTCAGCCTTCAAGAGTTTTCTTTTCACTAGCCCCTATCTAGGCCAACACAACTGTTGAAGTTGAAATAAGCATTGAAATAAGCATTAAGATGGTCATCTTGGAACATAACCAGAATTTTATTAAAGACTGGAGAAACCAAAATTGTTCCGAATTCTTCTATCTTAAAATGTTTTTTTCAATTGTTTTTATTGCACTCCAGGTTAACATTAGAACAACACAGGATTTTTTGCTTTTTCAGAGAATTAGGAGCTCATTAGTGCTCAATTTTTTAAATTATTTTTTTAAATAAGTTGGCTGAACTTGGATATAATTGACCTATTTACCCATACAGCACCTTCCACTGAAGCAGTCTGAACTTCTTCACAAAAGGTTTTACAAGCACCTTGTACAAATTAATTTTTCCCCTAGACAGGAGAAAGGCATTATAGGCGATATTTTTTTTCATCTGTAATTTATATGCCTTTATAACAGGTATCATGCTAAGAAAATAACTACAACTTCATTAGATCTCATGACACAGCATTCAGCTTTCCCAAAACTCATGCTGTACTGAATACTTTCTTAGAAGGTTCTTTTTGGTGCTTGCATTTACACACATACATCAATTTCACTTGGAAAGTGAAATCTGCAGAACTCAATTCTGCTTCTAGCTAAGTTTCCTTGGGGCTGCTGCCTTTGTAACACCATTCACTTCCATGGCTGTAACATCTTCTCCTCCAAGATGCAAATAAGAAGCAGAGATCCTTGTGTCACCACACAACAGGTCCATTAATGCCAGGTTTATTTTGGTGGGCAAAAGCTTGCTTTTCTTCCTGATTTTTTTTTATTCACTTATTGTTCCTGCAATAGCATAGACTTATAATTAAAAAAAAGTAAACTTGCTTAGGTCACTTAGCTTAGGTTTACTGAGCATTTCCATAAAGACATGATGCATTTGCAATCACTTAAAATTACCTTTATTAAATTTTTATATGTGCGGGGGTTTTCCCCGTCAGCTTGCAAAACACAAGTACTGCTCAATCTTTTCACTGTTTGAAGCCTACCACTAATCTACTATGGCAAATAAACAGAATAAGCCTCTGCTATGAATCTTTGGAGAAATTAGACTTCTGCTTTACCCACTGCACTCATTGTGCCCCTTCAGTGCAATGAATGGCTTTCTCTTTAGTTATGAATATTATGCCTAAAAATCCAGCCTCCTCATCCCAGCATTACCTAAACTCTTACAAGAGAAAGCAATGAAAATATCAGACATCATCTAAATTATGAATGAATAATTTCTTTTATCATTCAAGAAGCTGTTGGAATACTCACAAGTATTCAATAAAGGAATTGTTGCAAAAAAAACTATGACCAAAGCAATAAAGATCTGTAGATGACTCTGAAAACGTGAAGCAGAAGTCTTTAACCTTACAGATCATGTTAAAAAGTCAGAAGCTTCTTTATAACCTCCAAAATATTAAGTAATATACTCTGAATTAAAAAATTATGATCACATATAGTAAAAATACAAAAAATAAAGGAAAACATATTTTTCCTATGTGTTTGTCCTCTAGGAGGATATTTACATACACACAGAATTCTGTTGTCTCTCTCCCACACCCTGCCCACACACATACAGACTTCTATAGAGAGAGTGAGAAACATATGCTCTTGTTACCCTATCTGAACACAAACACAATAACTAACACCTGCACTCAGTAATTATGTCATAAGAAAATTCTATCTTATTTCTACAGGTCATTCCAGAGGATTTTAAAGAAACCTGCTGCCCATAGTCATTAAAAATCCTATGTCCTGCTATTGTTCCAGAAACAGGAAGAAGAGAGCAGAATAATGGAAAGAAAAGGTCAGTAAAGACTTTCCCCATACGACACTCATCAGAACCTACTGTAATCTGCATAAATATTCAAGTAATTAATCAAACCATAATACCCAAGCTCTGTTTTTTCTCAAGCTTTACATTCCCCTAACACAGAAACAGACCTTTCTTCAAGCATACTTGGTCAAACTCTACTGGAATGCTACAAGCAAAACAGAATAATGTGAAATAAATCACACTCAAACTTGCCAACTGGCTGCATGTTTATATATATTATCAGAAAGAAGTCAGGATTTACTAATACTCCCAGCTGAAGTCAGCTGGAATTGTGCCACTAACTTCCATTCACGCAGAACCATGATGCTAAATATCTCTGGCTAAGGCTTTGTTTTAATTCCTATGAAACACTTTTCACATTTTGATGCCATGCAAAGAACAACAGTAATAACAGCAAGGTAGCCTTGCATAAAACCATAAAATGTTTAAAATAAGTATGTTGAGACCTGCTTGAATAACAGAGGGTGCTGAATACAATTTAAGGCTTGTGACCACCTGCAGTACTATATCCAGGGTACAATGCTAATTTTAGATTTCTGGATTAATGCCCACTGCAGGATATGCTATTTTTACTAAGTTCTGACATGTCTGTCCAGTGGCACATCTCCATTTCTGAAGTGGTACTGAAAGACTATTAAAGCTTCCAGTCACCATTTGGCTCAAAACTGCAAACTACAAGTACTTTCACCAAACTGTTCTTCACATTCCCATTGACTTTAGACAATAAAACTTACAAATAAAACCAAAATAAATACCTAAAAGCTTAACTTTATTACCTTATAGTTATGTAAAGAAAAATCCCCCTTCCCCTGAACCCTCTCATCAAAAAAAAAAAGTATTTTTTATGTATTATTGCAATTCTGATTTCAATACACAGAAAAAAGAGACAGAAAAAAGATCCCACTTCCCCTGAACCCTCTCATCAAAACAAAAAGTATTTTTTATGTATTATTGCAATTCTGATTTCAATGCACAGAAAAAAGAGACAGAAATAGCCTTCTCCTTCTAGGCAGACTCTCCCAGGCATCACACATGTATTACTGTATTGTTGACACATGTATTACAGTATTTCACATAATAACATGGATTTTGGGGGCCACCATTCATCAAATTTCAATTTAGACCTGTAAGCCATGAAGTACATTGAACAATCCAGATTAATACCTATGTTTATTTTTTTAACATATGAATACAGAGATTTTTCCCAAGGAGGTATTTTTAATGAGGTTATAGGGTCAGCAAATTTGGAATGAGATTTAGCAGTTTAAGATTTCTGTCTTTCTACTCACATGTGCTTCTTCCCATTCCTGCCATTTTTCAACAGGTAGACTGAGAGTGTTACGAGAGGTGTCTTCCATTATGACAGATTTATTACATATTTAATAATAGAGATTTTAATATGGGCATGGTATTTGGCATGCATCCTGAAGCAAACCATAAGACCTGTCTTCTGCCACTCTCCAGTGAGGACAACACAGTAGTTAGGGAGAAATGTCAGCCAAAAACAGTTACATGAAGCATAAAAGCCCCTGAGAATGAAAAGGTCTTTATTTATTAAATCAAATGCAAATCTTTCATTCTAATACATCTGATCTGTTTTTGTGGATTTTCTCAGGTATGTCTAATTAAACCCACTCATCAACACTAACTTGGTTCAAAAGAGCAATTAATGAATATAGCACAGAAGCAGCTTAGCCCTGGAGGAGTCTGTGACATTTGTTCATAGTGAAGACTGTTCATTAATTGCTCCCCTCATGCTAAGCCTCTAAATGATATTTTTGACACAATACTACAAGTCATTGTGACTTATTTCTCAAGCTAGCAACATCTGCACTATGTTAGGTTAATAAAACTACCTTTGAAAGGTTTTCAAGAAGATATTTAAAGACACAGGAGAAAAAAGGAAAATCTGGATATGCTGACAGTGGAATAAAGAAGCTGTATTGAATTTTTTACTATTATTTCAGAGTACACTTTGTATTACAGATAATCTAAGCAAATATTTTGTGTTCCATATTCACCATAATAAATAGAACTCAGGCAGAAGTCCATCATGATTTTCCAATCTATTTCAACTGTGTTCCTGCACCAAACTAAGCATTAATATTTCATAGGTCTTCTGACAATCTTAAGTTCTCAGACAAATGAAACTATTGGCTTTTTGATTGTTTTGCTAAAAACAATCAAAAAAAAAAGGCATTACATTTTTATTTTTTTCAGAAATAAAAGGTGGAGAGTAGAGAGTCTGGGTTATGAAGTAGTCACAATAAACCAAAGACCTCTGTCCAAGATATAAAACAAAGTTTCTATCATTTCAGACTGAGTGCATGCTTTAATTTATGGGATGGCTTTGCTGATCTCTTCTGGGTTCCATAAACCAGGATGCATTTTATAAGTTTAAAAAATTAGCTTGTTTATTTCCAAAACACATCTACAGGATCATATCATCCACATTTGACTTCTACTGCAAACCAGATAATAATTCACAAAAGAAACACAAAACAGATAAAGAACAAGGTGCATGGAAGTTCATACCTGGAGAACAGCTGAAAGCCCTGTAGATTCACAAGCCTTCAACATACAAATGAGAACAGTGTCTACCCTCAGAACTGCTGACATTACTTCAATTAGCCCGTCACAGTTTATCCAACTTTCTGTAGTTCCTATTATATAGCAACTCCTCCTGCCTGCCAATTATTTACATTAACAGAGCCATCAAGTTTCACACAGTTATGTACATGAGAAACTCTGTGTTAAGCATTCATTAGCTAGTTGTATACCTCTAAGCACTTGAGAAAAGCAGTGCAGCAGCAGCAGACATGGTTAACTGGGTCCAAAACCTTGGGTTTTGCTCTAGTCCAAAAGGAGTCTGATGCTGTAGCAGTCAGGGTGAGACTAAGAGGGTAACACTGTGCCCCCATGGGGTGCCAGGTGTGTAGTGCTGGAGAGCAGGGAGAAAGGCTTTCACAATTTTGCAGTTGCCCATCTACTAGCTCCCATCACACTGTCCTCCTATGGCACACAGGCTCTGGTTTCCTCTGAAGCCTTCCATTTCCACTCACCCAAACATCCTATCCCAGCTTTTATTTCTACCAGCTGTTTCTCTTGCCCACCACCTACATCATTATCTTTGCTCCTTGAAAAAACCCCACCCACCTACACAACAGCAGCTGCCCTTCTCTGTCCTGAGCTTCAGGACTCAAAGCAGCAGGAAAAAAACTGACTGCTCTATGAGTACAGCAGGCTCCTGCCAACCCAAGCCCCCTGCTTGCTCAGAATTCAGTGACAGCAATACACTCATCCTGGGCCAGGGGAATGCAGGAAAGGTGACCTGCATGTCTTAGATGTGATAGCACTAACAGGACATTTGCAAGATGCTGATGGCAACCTTTGGCTTGCTCACAGACACCACTTCCCCTGCTGGGACACCATCTTGGCTGATTCCCTGCAGAGTGAAAGTAGAGAAGAGTAATTCCACCGAGCTGAAAATTCACAACATGCTCTTATGGTTGATGGATTAAGCAGAGAGGGATCAGCTAACTACACCAGCACTGCTAGAGAATCATTTTTTCATTAACACATTCAAGCACATTTAACCCAGAAGCAGAATGCAGGAGTACCCCAGCCTGCCTTACACCTTAGGCATTGTCCTGCACAGGACAGATCTAGCAGAACACACCCAAATTACTAAACAGTAAAGCAAGGGATATTCTGATTTGGCTTTGCCTTAAAATACACACACAGCAAAAAGGAACTCAACAGAGCATAAGAGCTGGTTTTATTAGCATTGCTAATCTGAAATGTAGATAACAAACAGTGTAGAACTTTTATTTCCATTTTTTAAAATGAAGTAGTGCTAAATATCAACCCTCAGTATTCCAGCCCTCTTCCTTAACATTAAGCAACCTAACCTTTAATTAATAGCCCTACAAAAATAATATATTACTGCACATTATCTGAAATACCATACTAAGACCTACTGATGCCACTTTCAGAACTAGAGCTGCATTTTGAGGCAGCAGAACCTGAAAAACTTAGAAAATAAAACGTAACAACTGCACTTAAATCTTACAGAACAGAGACTTAATCACAGCCTGTAGTAAGAGTGCATGGCAAGATATACCATCAAATCAGAGGCAAACTATGAAGAAACATTTGCACTTACAAAGTATTCATCAGCTTCCAGAAAAGTGCATTAAAACATCATTAGTGTAGTCCAATTAGCCTGTCCGTGTTTCTGGTTCATCTAAATTAACATAGCTTCACAATTTACAAAAATTCTTCTGATTCAATTGTATTTTCCAAATCCAGTTAAATAATTTAATCACATCTCCCTTTAAAAGATCCCACTTATCATGAAACATTAATTTTAATGACATTTCTTTTATTGACTTTTTTTCACTCTCCAGCAAAGCTTGCTGCATTTATCCCTGCAGTCCAGCTTGCCAGAATAAAGTTAAGAAGTTTATGAATTTTGGATATTACACAATCAATATTTGATACCAATATGTCTTTGTTCTTCAAAGAGATGAGCTCTTCAGAGCTCAAAATATAACTATCAACTATCAGAACAGTGTCCTGATCTCTGTTTCAATTCACTTTGTCTTCAGAACAATCTTGTGCACTAACTACTGGACTGAAGATGATAAGTTTTTCCCAGCAGAAAGGCCTCTCTGTCTCTCCACTATTACTTTGTGGGATACTACAACAGCAATTTGACCATACAAATGAAGAAATTATTATTTATTATCCAGCCAGTGCCACTGCTTGACAACCTGGAATGGACTGTAAAAATGTGGTGAATGCATGTGTGTAGAGAGGGGGAAAAAAAGTCTACGCCCAAGCAAGGACCCCTACAAACACATGTAAGAACGGTAAGGTGAGGTTAATTTTGACCATTCATAGAGTAAACCAGGAAGCATTTATAAATTCTGTTTGCAAAGAGTTCTTTAGAAAAATACAAGTGTCACAAATGCATTTTACTATTAGTATGAATATTTTAAATTATAGGTAAGTTTTACAATAAGGAGGGAACACTACTATGAACCAGTTATTTAGCTAGAATAATTTTTGTCACTGAGCCCCACCCAACAATTTCTACAGAGAAATGATTGCTCAAATGCACTCTGTCTAGCACAGCATTCATTTAGTTCATATACATTTGTCACACATTACTAAAACATCAACACTGTAGTTTTACTACAGAGATGTATTATACTTCACTTTCCTTTGATGGGTCAGAACTTTGAGCAAATGGAACATGTCACCTTCAGGGTACAGCAGCTGCCTGTAACAAATGCCAGAGGAAGGCAGCTAGCCTGCATCTCCAGCTTGCTTTATGCCACACTGCATAAGACACCAGATTCATTAAATCATGCAATGATTAGGTTTGGAAGGGACCTTAAAGATCATAGAATCATTAAGATGAACTCCAGCCTTTTTTGATGGAACACCCTCTTGTCTACTAAACCACAGCACTAAGTGCCACAGCCAGTTGCATCCTGAACACTTTCAGAAATGTGACTCCACCACTTCCCTGGACAGCTCATTCTGATGCTTAACCACCCTTTCAGTGAAGAAATTCTTCCTAAGGTCTGACCTGAACCTCCTCTGGCTCATCTTGAGACCATTACCTCTTGTCTGTTGCTAGTTGCCTGGGACAAAAGGCCAACCTCTACCTTGCTACAACCTCCTTCCAGTAAGATCATGTAGCCCCAAACCCCCTGCCATGGCCAGAGAACCTTCCACTAGACCAGGTTACTCAGAGCCTCAGCCAGACTGGTCTTGAACACCTCCAGGGACTGGGTATTCATAACTTCTCTAGGCAATTTGCTCCAGTGCTTCACCACCCTCACTCACAATAGAGAATTTCTTCCTAATATCTAATCTAAATCTGCTCTCCTTTAGCTTAAGGCCATTCCCCCTAGTCCAGTCACTACCTGCTCTTGCACAGTCCCTCTCAGCTTTCCTGTGGGCCCCTTTTAGGTATTGTGAGGTGCCACAAGGTCTCCCCAGAACCTTCTCTTCTCCAGGCTGAACAGCTTCAACTCTCCTAGTCAGTCCTCACAGGAGAGGTGCTCCAGCTCTGCTCTCCTCTGGACTCACTCCAACAGGTCTGGAAACACTAGAAACTTGGCAAGAGTTAGCAGTAAATCTTTCAGGACTTACTGAAGTAGAACTTTGAGTAAAGAAGGTTTAAAGAAAACAGTTCAGAGATGATATTTAAATACAAACTACAGAGTCTACAAAATTTTTTATATAGGACTCCAAGTATGAAAACATTACTGCCAAAAGCATGAGAAGTATCTTACCATTTCAATGATTCTCCATGTTGACTTGCATCCTTCACTTCCCATGCTGAGCTACAGTGGAATGCACTGGGAGTGATCTTACCAGACAAAACCAATTCCATCCATAGATGCCTTGGGGCAAGGATGCTATATTTCCATTCATTTTTTGAACAGTTAGGTATACCTCCAGAAAAACTGGATAATGGAAAATTGATGCAACAGCTTTCTCTGTTGATGAGTTCCTGGGACCAACATGTAAATGTTGTCCAGAAAAATTTGATTCATTACCCAGTGTGCAACAAGTCAATAATTACACACTTGAGAGATATTGCCAATTTATTTCAGAGTTGCACAAGCCTGGGTGCTCAGTGATACTACACAAATCAAGCACGCCAACTATCAAAGCTTTTTACTGTTTATACATTTTAGCAAACAAAGGAATTAGTGTTCATTGGCTACAAGTTACATAGTTCTCTTACTAATTAGTATTCTATATTCAGTTGGTAAATTATTATCTTGCTTCCCATGCTAATTAGTCCCATGCTCAGTGTTTCTCTTCTTTTGAGTCTGGGTTTCTAGGGTCAGTGGTTCAGGAGTTGGTGGCTGCAATCTTCCCCTGCCAGAATTACCTTTTACCCAGCCAGGGATGATTTCAGCATAGTTGCTGAGTTGGCTTCCTTAGCTTGTTCATTGTCTTGGGAGTTCTTCCAGATGTCTTCACATTCCTTAAATTCTGCATTCTGTGTGTTCACTATCAGTGCTGAACACCCTTCTTCCCAAGTTTTGTTAACCTCCCCCTAGGTCTGAGATCATTGAAGCATGTCAAGCCCTACACCTTAACAAAGCAATTCTACCAACAAGTAATTTGTTCTCCTAACACCTAGACATCACTTAGAGCCTGCTTGTTAGCTGCTCTCCACTTCATGGATTAAATCTCCCTTCTTGTTGACTAGGCTTAAAAGTATACAAAGATGAAACATCAATGAACATTCTTCCTTAAGAAAATTTTATATATTCCACGCGTTGCAACATAAAGACTACAGTTGTAAGCCCAAATGCTGTTTAAATGGTGAATCTTGGGAACTACTGTTGCAAAAAGAAGCCAAATGAAACATTCCAGAAGAAGAAACTACTAGTTTACATACCAGCTGCCATTGCTAAGGCTGAAGAGATTATCTTCTACTCCTCACTTTCTCCCTAGTCAGCTGCATGACAGAGCAATTCCAAACTCCTTTCAGCCACGATATGACATGTAAACCTGAACAATATAACACTAAGTCTTGTTTACTCAAATCCTTACCACTCAGTCACAAAAGTAAGGCTCCTACGAGCACTCCAGTTCATACAACCCTAATGTTTTTAGGACAAGTAATACAATTATGGAAGTAAAACCAGATGCTATTATGAAGCCAAAGGTTGTGGTTTTTTCTCTTCTTAATGTTTTGTGATGAAAAGTGGCATTAAAGTACCTAAAAGACAACATGAATGATATTCAGGAGCAGACAGGTTTTTTCGAAGACTGGTCATTCCAATTATCAACTATCTATAGATATTAATACAAACACAGAAACACTATCCTTCAAATGAAGATTGATTTGTAGAAAGTAAGTTTTTCTGTGGCAGCAAGAACATTCATTATGTGCAAAATTTCTTATAAGGCTTGGAAACATTTAGTTCCCAAATACTCAAGGAAGAGACATGGTACTCAAATGCCATAAAGCAACACTTTCCACAATGTAGAAAGGGGCAAGAGAAGACAAGCGTCCAACTTGGCAAGAAGCAAATTAAAGCTGCTGGTTAAAACCAGAAACCTCTAGATCCTCAAGTTTCATCTGTAATTAGGTTCTCTAGACTAGATCCACATCTACAGATAGACCTTTGAAGGTGTCAGTGTGTGCACAGAGCTGGGAACAGGCCCGGTGTAAACTGCTCCACTTATTTTGAATGCCATTTTCAAAATTTTCAGTGTTGGCACTGTTAGAAATTTGGGGCTTACAAAAAATGTCAAGGTTGATGGGAGTAGCAGGGAAAAAATCCCAAACCTCTTGTTTAAACTACTTTTTAAAGGGAAATGCTAAATCCCAAAAACAAACACGTAATTATGCATCAGCTCTGGTTTATAAAGAATTCACAGTCAATCAGAAAGGTAAGTTAAGCACATAAATTGTTCCTCACAAATAAATGGACCTCCCTATATTTCCAGTTAAACAAGTCTTATATTTCCTCTTAATAAAATATTAGTGATATGCCTCCACAGCAAACTAGTTCCTTTTTTAGCTTTCTAGTAAAAAGAAAAAATTACAACACAGCAGGTCTACAAGTGAAGCTGAAGGACAAGCTTTGTCAACAGTCATACTATAAAAAGACCAATATGTCCCTTTCCCAAGAGGCAGACAGCCATTGCCAGCAATGAGTTCATAGGGGTACTCTAAGAAAAATAACATGTTTGCTCAAGCTATTTTAAGAACACTTTATGATTATGGGTTTGAGAGAAAAATATAAAGACTCAAGTTAAATATGAGAATCAAGTGTTTGCCTCTAGTTCAAGATTATTATTCTTCAAAATTCGATACTGATCTCGTTGGCCTTCAGATTAAATAAATTTGCAAAACAATCTCCCCTGACAGTTATAGATAAGTGAGCAAAAATGGAATTTTCTAATCAAAGCTATTTGCAAACTCACTTAAAGAAAGAATACTGGAGGAAAAAAATCAAGCTCCTCCACCCAGACCATTAATTTAATTTAAAACAATAGATAACACTGGCAAAAAGTACAGCAATCCAGCTCTAGAGCCCAGATCTGTTTTTGCTGTTGTTGATAGTTACAACTTTTTTTTTTTTTTTTTTTTTTTTT
>WBND01000020.1:2302763-2378586 GCA_013398595.1 Tychaedon coryphoeus | reverse complement strand
ATTAAAGATTTAACTGATGCTTAGGTAGAGTCTGACACTATGCACTTAGGAAAGCAATAGAAGATAAACTGGAAAATCCAGCAACTTTCTTGGACAATTAAGCAAGTCTGTAAACTCCGACCAAGACTTACAACAGAATTATATCAGTTAGACAAGTCTCCAGAGCCCAGGGTAGCAGCATTTTCAGACTTCTACCCATACACATTGAGAGAAGTTTTTCTTCCCACAACCACCAACCTCACCTCCTGTGTATCTCAAGAACTGTATGTGTGAGCTCGTGCTTCTGGCACATAAATGTAGAAGGGTTTTGTGGCTTTCTACTATCAATTCCAACAGCATGCATCAGAATCCATTATCATTTTTCAGTAGAGTAAGGTCTGGCAGACAAGCTCTGGAAGACTGAACTTCAGTATTTAACAGGTTATTACCCTGAATTTCCCCACTTGTGACACACTCAAGGGCAGAGCAATGAGGCGTTGCCTCTCAGGTACCTCACTCCTCAGGAGGCAAGTTTAGGCTGGGGAACACAGGCATACAGCTGTGCCTCAGTCCATCTGCAGCTTTTATAAGAGAGCTTGCTGCCTGTTACAAAGCTGACATACAGAAAAGCTGTCTGGATACACTCTTAAACACCAAGGCAAAATCCTACACATTCTATTGTTATTTGAGGGACCAAGCAGAATTTTGTTCTGCACACACAGTCCTCCTCTCCCCTCCTTGCCCCCCTGACAACAGTCATTGAGCACCTGCAGTCACACTGAGACCAGTGCCTGTGGGGCCTTACTGGGACTGGTGGCCACGGGTACAAAGGCAAAATTTAAAGATGATCAGTTCCCTAACACTGTTTACACTGTGATTCCAAGTGAATAGCTACACTGGCACAACTAAAAGGACCCAGTAGGCAATGGACTGACACAGTCCCAGAATTTCCAAGGAGGACAACAAAATACAACAGCACTCTCTGACTCTGATGGCACAGCATCCTCCATCCATATCTACCTGCTTTCAGGAATCACAGCATACACAGTGTTCAGGTCACAAACAGAAGTTGTTAATAGTGGACAGGAATTAAGGGGGTTCTCTGGTTGGTTGGGCTTTTCTGAAGCATTTTATCAAGTGAGAGCCAGAACTTGGATTTACAGGGTCAGAAAATGAGCACAACAGGCAACAACATCAGTACCACCATCATCTTTAGCAACTTCAGCATCACAGCTACTGATGAGGATCACAGGAGTCATCAGGCTCTTGGCCTACCCCAGGCTGATACACCTTGAAGAGCACTATCTGAAAACTATCCAAAGCTGAAATCCCACCTTTTGGCTAAGCTAGGAGTCCCATTTTGCAGCATTGTGTAACATAGCATCTGACACTAGTAACAATTTTGCACATTTCAACAGCATTCTGGGTTTCCAACTAGACTAGCAATTCAGAGGACAACAGCACCAAAGACAGCAGCTCAATTCTGAAATTTGGAGGGAGGTGGGGAAAAGAAGTGAGAAAAACAATACAATTCACAGTACAGCCCATTTCTTCAGCCCACCCAATTCAGATTAGCAGCCCATCCTGCAGCCATCACACATCGTCTAATTTCTTCATCACACGTATTTAGTAATGCCTAAGAACCTATCCCAGTATTACAGAGAGAGAAAAAAGGCTGCATTTCAGTATTTTCAAAGTTATAATTTCTGAACTTCTCCTAAACCAAATAAATACAGCACAATGAATGCATGTTACTATTCATCTAGCAAGGGATTAAAAAATCAGAATACTATACACCAAAGATTCAGAGCTGCTCAATCAACATCTCCTAAATGAAACTAATCTCCATTACTGAGGTTGGCAACCATGAAGAGATTGACCAGTTCTGTCAGAAATTAAAATCCAACAATTCCAAGGTATACTGGAACTCAGGGATATATCTTGATTTTAAAAAGAAAAAATGAAAAATGAATGAAAAGCTGTATTATCTGGCTATCATGCAAGAAATTTCATATCACGGATAAGCTAATTGGAGATAAGTCTGGAAACGATAGCACAGCTAACATGCTACACAACATTTAAACTTTCTGAATAATTCATTCAACTGTTGGCAAAGAAAAGATAATATTTGAAAAGATAAGTTTCAACAGTTGAGTTAAAGTCAAGAGTTCCACTGCAAAGGCCTCAGTGCAGACTATGTATCAACCCCGGTTTTCTGCTAGTATCACTGACAAACATCAGCTTTTTGTGGGTTGCCTGATTTTCTAATATATACTGAGAAGTAGGAAATTTCTTCCAAAATCAATCTCCCCAAACAGAGATTAATTTAATTAATATATTTATGTATGGAGATAAAGAGTTGATACTGCACAGCAGACAACAGGATTTCATCAAAGTTCCCCAGGGAAAACACAAATTTGAGAATAGATGCATGAACAAATCCACTAAGTGACAAAAGATTTGCATGCTTCGTACTTTGGAATATACATTCTAGCAAAAAAATCAAGAGGACACTAATTAGACTGCAGGTTGGGGATCATTAACTTGGTTTACATTTGCTACCTTCCTGACAAATGTTAAGCAACTGTGCTATAGTTAGATGTAAACTGGCAAATTTCTTAAATAAATCATAGGACATATTTACAAAGAAAACTAAAATAAAAGCCCAAAACTTTCTTCTTTTTTTGGAAACAATCTGCCGTTTTAGCAACAAGAGATTTAACAGCAAACCGTACCTGAAGTGCACAGCTCGGGCTGTGGCATTCCCCAGGTGTCTGTAAGAACTGCAGATAGCAGAGTGCCACCTGCCTTTCACGGGTCACAGCTGCAATGCTGCAGCCTGGAAATTAAATCCAGCCTACCGCCAAGAGTTGGCAAACATACCTCAAAAAGGGTCAGTTTGAAAAATATTTATAGCGTTTGACAAAAACAGAACAAAATAACAAAACAAAAAACCCCAAGAACTCGCTCTTTTGAAGCAGCTACAGCTTTGAAAAATGCATTAGGAGAGAACAAACACATAGGCTGCAACTTAACACTGTTTCCAAATTGGAATGCATACACATGCCAGAGAGGATAAAAGGATGATAATAAAGAGAAACAGACTGATTAACAATAATTTGGAGAACTCTGCATTCACAAGAATGCCCATTAAACATTTCCATAAAATGATGTTACAGAAAAGGAGAAGCTCCTCAGTGCTGCTTCCTATAATTATGGCCACAGCAATAGCAATTCATCTCAGGAGCCATAGTAACTTCAGAACATGCATTACCAAACATCAAGAGCATATCAAAATTTTATAAACCAGATGTTAAATCTAAAGCTAAATAGTATTTCACTGCTATTCAGAAGTCCATCATCACAACATACTAACCAATTACTAGATACTGCTTTACATGAAGTAGCACAGCATCAGATTTCACACACCCTCCTCCCACTATCAACAGATAGTACTGGTAGTACACACCTACTATCAACTGATAGGAGTATCAGCAATCCACTTACGTGTCCCACAGCACAGAAATCAGAGCCAGCCAACACTGCTGATAAAGCTGTTGCAGACCAGAGGGCAGAAACAGGTCTCTCTGCTCCTGCTCACCCCAGGAGCTCAGCTGCTCCCTTGGCTGAATTACTGCATGCAACCTCTAACACAAAAGCCAGAATTTGCAGGAGAGCTGTGCTGCTTTTCTGCAGTTCACAGATTGTAGTATACAGTAACTCCCTGAAAAGTAATGAACTTCATTCACTGAAAAACCTGTATTTGTACAAGACCGTATCAACAGAAGTCAGAATCCACGTGGTTTCTCTAAGTAGCTGGGAGAAAGAAAGTGAAAAACAAACGACCACACAACTCTTTCTTCTGAAAACAGCAGCAATAAGCAGTTACCACCCTCTGCATCTCTGCCCAGCAGGAAATGAGTACAACAAACCTGCTACAACCATGTTTATGGATCATTACAAAGTGCACAGACACTCCTACTACCTGTAAGTATTTTATGAAAACAGCACTAGTTAAAGATTAAAAGAAATAAGACACTTCAGATATTAATCCCTTCAGCTTTGTCAACCAAAACAAATCTGTTACAACATCCCAAGGAATAAGTAGTACAACTCAGAAGCCAGTGTTTACACTACTTAGTTCAAAACAACCTCTCAAAGAGAGAAGTAAACTGCCACACTCCAGAGCAAAACCTTAGCTCTCAGCAGGACTCCTCACAGCTGTTCAGCATTAAAATGAGAAAATGAGATGAATTCATTAGTAAATATAATAAAGTTATATTATTGGTAGCTGCTGGAGAGGAAGGTGGGAACACTGCACAAAATCCAGAAATCTACCAACATCTTTCACTATACTAAGCTAAGTACCCAAGGCCATATCTCAGCCTTTCAAGGCAGCAATACACTTTTGATTGACTATGTGTTATATATATGACATCAGCAAGTTCAACAATTTTAGGTCAAACTTTACTGAACTGACTCAGCCTTGTATAACAACAAGGAAATACTCAAACTCCTAGAAATAAGAGTTGAGTGTAATTTCCACTAAGAAAAAGGAATCTACATCACACTAGCTGGGCTAGCATCACATCAGGGTTTAACACCAAAATTCAAACCAAGAGTGGTTAATCAGCTTTCAGAAAGTAAGACCTTCAGACGCACCACCTTAGGGCTCCCGGAACATGCTATAACTTTAACAACGTATTTTAGTTTTAGGATGTTTTTCATAACTATAGTCGTGCAAATTCTAACCATCTTCACGAGGCTGCGAGTGTCTGCATACACAGACCTCTCCTGCCAAAAGTCCGGTCTGCTGAAGGAGCAGATGCACTGACAGCTCCCCCCGCGCCAGCTGCCCCCCAGGAATAATCCCGGGCAGATTATCGTTGTGTCAATCTACAATGCACGCTCAGCATCTGGAATGATACAACAAACCCTAATAGTTGTCATTTATCTGATAAGCAATCCTCACAGAATAACAGACGTATACCACTGACTGAGGTGTTTCCATCTGCATCGTTGCGGAATGCTAAACTCTAACTCCCCATTTGAAAAAGTGCCGAAATACAGTCACGCCACAGACCAAAGACAGTCCAGTCAAATAAAACAGCGAGAATAAAAGCACATCGGGCTTTCAAATCATAGTACGCGAACATCCCACTGAAAACCCACGTTTCTTAGACAACTGCCGGTGCCTTTCACGCCACTTCTACTCTCATCAGAAGATGAGCCTGAGCAAACTTCACTTGCTGAAGTGTGCCAAAACCCTCCGAAACGTTCCGGAGCCAGCCAGCCGGGGCTCAGCGACAGCAACGCACCTCACTCTCCTGGGCGAGACCGCGCTCCCACGGCGCGACCCCGAGGGCGAGAGCGGCGCGGGGGTCCCGCTGCGCGGAGCACCCGCGCTCCGGTTCCAGCCCCTCTGGAGATGCGGCTCCCAGTCCGTCTGTTCTTGCTGGCCCGGAGCAAACAGCACCTTCTTCGGGGAGAAGGGCGGCCCGTTCTGAAAGGCTCGGCGGACTTTCGGGGGTGGGGCCGGGCAATGCCCGAGACGGGCTCGGAGCGCCGGCAGCGCACCCGGCGCCGGAGCCCGGCGGCAGCGGCGCTCCGCCTCGCTGCCGGCTCCCCCTGCCGGCTCCCCGCGCCGCTCCCGCCCGGCCCCCAGCCGGCCCGGCCCCCGAGCCCCCGGCGGACACGGGGCGCAGCCCCGCGGAGCCCAGCGAGGCGGAGCCGGTCACGGACAGGGCGGCGGGACCGCGCGATGCCCGCGGCGCTCCGAAAGCGCCGCCGCCCGCAGCCCGAGCCCGGCGGGGAGAGGAGAGCCGGCAGGGGTTACCTGGAGGCGCCGAGGGCTGCTCGCCGCGGGCGGGCGGGCGGGCGGGCAGGCGGGGGCTCCGCCGCCGCGCTGGTGCCCGCTCCCTGCTCACGCCGCCATGGCCCCGCTGAGCCGCCCGCGCTCCGCTCGCTCGCTCGCTCGCTCGCTCCAAGTTTGCGGCGCGGCAGCTGCGCGCCTCGCCCGGCAGCCGGACCCAGCGCCCCGCCGCGGGGGCGGAGCAGCACGGCCGCCCGGCCCCGCCGGTGCGTGCGGGGTGCGGGGTGCGCTGCGGTTCGTCCCGCAGCCAGCGCTGCCCCGGGCTGGGGCGATCTCGCATTACTCCCTGCCCTCCCCCGCGCTCCCCCCTCCGGGCCAGCTGAGAAGTTGCAACTGGTTGAGATATTTGTCCTTGGGGTTTGTTTTTTTTTTATTTTTATTTCCTTTTATTCCTTAATCACCGCAGCTCACAAAAACATGACCTGAGGCTGCTTCTTTGCCATCAGATCGGAGCAGGGGAGCCTCAGCGCCAGTACAACCAAGCACAGCAAATCCTGGGGAGCTGCAGCCAGGGGCAGCAGGAGGGAGGGGGGCGGTGGGACACGGGCAGCGCCGCCGGTGCCCGGTCCGCAGGGGATCCCGGCCGCTGCCCGGGGCTCCGCGGGCTCCGGGGCCGGGCAATGTACCAAAACCGGGGAGCGGCAGATAGAGGAGGCGAAGGAGAGCTGGGCGCCAGCCACTGCCCCGGGATGGAAGGTGCACGGGAGCGCCCGGGGAGCTCCCAAGCTGCGCGCCCGCCGGCTCTCCGCACCCCTCTGCCGCCGTGCCACAGGCAGCCCCAGTATCCCGCCCCGCGCCTCCGGGGTCCGGCGAGGAGCCGCGTAGGCGACAGGAGCCCCGCACCAGCGCCCGGCCCCGCTGCGCGGGGGAGCGCGCTGCTGGCATCTCTGCCGCCACGTAAGAGCTCCGGCGAGTCCCTCTCCGCCCCCTCCAGACCCGTCCCTCCCCCCACGGCACGATCGACGTGTCAGCCCCAAAAGTTCATTTCCAGGCCCTGGGAGAGTCCCCTGTGAAGGTCCCGGGCCGTGCGTGGGACAGGGAGACGTGGCGCTGCGGGGCCGCGGCCGGGGCGCGCAGGCATCTCCCCCAGGTACGTGCGTTCGCATTTTCGCGCTCAGCAGGTTTTCGGCGCATGCCTTTGTGTTTTGTCAGCTCACCTGTATTAAACCAGGAGATTGTTTCCGTTCATGTGTGCATTGCAATTAATTCCATCAGAGTTGGGGTTTTTTTTCTGTTATTGCAGCATTTGCGCATTTCTACTACAAACTGCAGCAGAAACTGACTTTGGTTGTTCACAGCAAGACCTCTATTTGGAAGACTAAAAGCAGTAAGAGTTTATTAAAACAAACAAAACCATGGAATTCATCCATGGTTAATCCTATAAAAATTAGCTAATTAAAACAACTAGCATCAAAACTTATCAGCAAGCTAAATGTTGCAAATCCAAATTGCCTTAAACTTCCAGAGAAAGGGAGGTTTTTACTTTGGCTAGGTTATAAAATAAACTTGTTCAAGTAGAAACGTTAACAAAAGTTTAAAATGAGGTCCTGGAATTTGGGATATTCTTTCTGATCAGTTGTTGGTATTAGAAAAAAAAACCCGAATATTAAATGCCAAATTTACTTTTTTTTCCCCATAAAGTCATGTAACCCTAACAGTCAAGGATGTTTTCTTATTTATAACAGTAGAGTTTAGAGAAGCCACTACTGTAATTGCTGTAATGTCTGGGGTCACTTTCTCATGTGATTTCCCTCTGGTTCTGAAAATACTTGTACAGAAAGTATAGTAATTCATTTTACATCTAAAAGTTGCCATCAAAGTAAGTGCAGATATAAGGTAATTCACATATCTACACTGTTAACTTCCTTGTTAACATCTTCAGATCAACAAGTCCTACACTTTTTATGTGCCTCCACCTATTACAATACATTCAGACTTTCTTTTTAAACAGGAGATATGTCTGTTTTTCCAACTGCTGTATAAAAAAAATAAAACATCCCTACTTTATCTGTGAAAAGTAAGCACCCTGTATCCAAAACCAACTGCCAGCAAAAAACCTATCAAAATTCTAGCACCTTGAGTGATGTACATTTAGCCTCTAAGAATTCCTCTGCAGTTTGGCAGTGAAACAATAGGCATATAAGTTAAAAATAAGCAAAGCTCCAAAACTCACCACATTTAGATCTTTATATCATACTGTGTTAATGACATACAGTACATTCTAAGAAAAATTCCACTGGAATCATATTGACTGTGTATCACCCACAGAGCATTCAAGTCATGGGCTTTATAGTAATGTACCAGTTTCATGGAAGAAAAATCATTATGTCAGAGCTTAATTTAATTTAATTTTATTTTGAAAGTTCAAGGGCAGAGATGTCTGAAACTACCTGTGAAGTGAACCATGTTTGAAATAAAGGTACAAAATGTAACATTTTTGATGTTACATGTAACTCTGTGCTACGTCTAAACTATAGAGTTAAACCAGGTGAGTGAGTGAGCCCAGCAATTTTAGGTGATGCAATCCCCAGATGTACCCTTGCAAGTCGGTGCTGAGAGTTTTTTTGTTTCTTCACAAGCTGCACAGTGGTGTCTCAATCCTAGGCTAAGCCTCAGTGTGTTACTACATCCAAAATAAATAAGGATATTCTAATATAATCTAATATAATCCAATTCTAACAATATCTATAATTATGATAAGGGCAAGGGAGAAAGCAGTAGCTATCTGATTTAGGGAAGGGGGAAAAAAGAAACCTCTCAGAAGACCAAGTCCATTGCATCCACCTTTTCTTCCAGTATTGCGCTCGTCCTCTGCCTCATATTTTCCTGACATTTCTCACTGTTAGTAATTTTTGTTCTCTCCTTCCAACAAAATAGAGCTCAGCATATTAAGGTATGGCAGCATGTGGAAGCAGTAAAGGTACTGCAGTTGGAAGAGGAAAGGCTGCACAGCACCTTCAGGCTTTTGGCCAGTTTGGTGGGAAGCCAGATTTCAGCTTATTCCTGTGGTGGCAGGATATAAGGAGTGTTAGAAAGCAGGGAAGGGGGTGGATTTCCATCTGTTTAGGTGGGAAAGTCACAGTGTAAGGGAAGGCCTGTCTTCACACTACCCATCAAAAGCACCTTGGATAGTAAGCATCTCTCTCACCATTTAGAAAAACAAAGTCAGATACAGTAAATTGAAAGTTTAAATAGAGTTAAAAAGGAAAAGGAAACATAGAAAAGGAAGAAATTTAATTCAGTAAAACTGAACCTTGAGTTATGCTTCCATCACAGGGAACGGACTTTGCTTGCTTCATGATCACAGAGTTCAAAGTCTTTATTACCACTGCATGTTGCTTTTTCCAGACCATTGAAAACATTAGTCATTTTTTGTTTAATTCATGAGAAACAGGCAGAGGAAAACTTTGAAGTCTCACAGTTAATTGCTTACTTTTTTGTTTTCTAACCACATCATTTATTACTGAGGAGAAACCCTACTGGTGACCAGAGCCTGTCCAGAGCAGACCAGGCAGGAGAATGGTGCATACAAACAAGCACCCTTTCCTGAATCAATGCTTAAGAAAAGAGAGTTGTGCAGTCTGGTGTTTTGAATTTACCTGACTTACACAACATTGTTGAAATACCTAATCTACATTACTGTTTCTTTCTTCTTTCCCACTGAGATTCAGGAAAGTATTTGCCCTGCTGCATTTGAGTTGAGCGAGCCCTTAGCATTCCTGCCTGCCTTGAGCTACATCATTTTGCAAGGCTGGATCATCACCAGTCTGCCATGTTTAAATACCAGGGACTTGTGATGTTGTTATGTGTAACAATAGGAATGACATCTTCATCCCAGGAAGGCAGATGGCCTGGAGGAGTTAAGTTTGCCGTCCTCATCCTCAGATGGGCCCCATAGGGAAGTACACTGTTAAAAAGCAGGCCAGGAAAGGCTGCAGCTGTGTATGCCCAGACAGGCTGAGCATCATTTAATTGTCCTAGCAAAAGACTATTGCAATTCCTCGACTAAATAATAGGGAAGTAAATGTCAATAATTACAAACTTTGTAGTTTTCCATTAAGTTACTGTCTCACGTTATGTTCTGTATTTAAAGGTTAAGCTGACTGATCTCCATAATATGTATGAATTAGGAAAAGCTAAGTGAGAGTCTAAAACTTGGCTTTTGAGAACTATACATGCTTCTGATGAGTTTATGTTTACCATTTGTGATCAAAAGATAATAAAGTAATATTTTCATGGCATTTCTATTATTAAGGTTCTTTATAAAACAAAATGGTTTATTCTTATGAATGCATAAGATATTTTCAACACAGTTATATAAATAAATGTGCACTTACATTTATAAATCTGTGACCTGATTTTTAGCAATTGCTGCTTTCTTTCCATTAAAGTCTCTGAAATAAAGGAGTTATTATATGAGTTCTAAATAAGGGCCATCTAATTTCAAGTCTCTAAAAGTGGTTAGATATTTGGTGAAAATGATGAATTCTTGGGTACTGATTCATGTGATCTGAAAATGCCATCCATTTCCTGATTCACCTTCTTATTTCCTCCAGAAAAAAAAAAATATTTTACAATGAATACCATCAGTCAAACAATTTTTATGTGTCTGTTTTCCTATCTTTCAGCCAATTCCCTGAACTGATACTTTCAAAATGAAGAGGAAGATAGGAGTGAGAATGAAGAATGCCTTGGAGAAAACCAGTCATAAAGTTTGAGGGGTAGAAATAATAGGAAATATTAATAACTCTGGTCTCCTACATAGGTCATAATTTAGACTGAAATTATGTAGAGTTAGAAACCTGAGACGTAAGGGCTATTAAATTTGAATAAATATTCACCGAATTTTAAATTAATACATAATAAAAATATTTGCTTTTTTCCCTCTACTTTGGATGGTAATATATTCTGCTGCCTTACACAACTTTCTTATATAGACTAAGTTTTGAGGTTTTTTGATATTAGCCCCAAGACACCTCTTCAAACTAAGCCAGGGTATATATTAGCAATCCATTAGTTGTTCCTCTCTGTCTCCTTGTTCCTAATCATTAATATTGAATTCCTGTGTTATTACATCACCCAGCAGTACAAGTGGAATTTGGGTAGAGAGCATGCACACACACATATAAATATAAATAAATATATATATATATTTAAAAAATATATATAATATATATATTTTATATATCTATATAAATATATATCTATTTATATATTTTTATATTTATATTTTATATATAATATATAATATATATAATATATATTTTTTTCTATATTATAGATATAAATATATCTGTAATCACTGCCAAGGTCTAAAAACACATGTTATAGAGCTCAGCTAGACTTCAGATTTGTGCTGGCCTTTTTGGGGATGAGTGGATAGAGAGGATACTTGGCATAACTCCTGCTTTCATGGAATTAGACCTTCGCAATTTCTGAAAAGAACTTTAACCAAACTGTGAAGTCCTCATAACTCAGACAACATTTCTGTGGCACTGATCTAGCACTAGGAGCCCTATAACAAGCTTACCAAGTGGGTGGAATTGTCTGTGACATTTAATTTAATTTAATAGTAAATTCTCAAAGTAGGCCAACATCTAAGTTACTTTTAAAAAGCGATTTACCTAAATTAGTGCAAACCTCTGTGTGAACCTTACTGTTTTGCTTTGAGCAAATGGATGTAAAAATTGGATGTAAATTAAAAAGACATTAACAACAGAAAAAAAAAAGACTAATCAGTAATGGGTTTTCTTATAAAGAGTTTGATTGTCTTTAATGAGAGTTCATTTACCCCTTTAGTTAGGCACAGACAGCTCGTTTATGTGACCAAGATCTCACTTGCTCTCTGCCTTTTCCCTCTCTGAGACTGACAGGGAACACAATAAGGTAGATGTACTTGTCAAGAGGGGTTTTGGAGGAAGGAAGAGTCAGCATCTTAACAAGCTCTGTGACATATTGTAAGCATTTTTCCAGCCATGCACTTGCTGTCAGATCGTTTGATAACAGCAATGAAAGTTACAAGTCCAGTTCAAGTGCTATTTTCCTCAGTTGCTCCTACACTGTATTCAGTTGCCTGTTAGGAAAGACCTAGATGGGGTTGTTTAGACCCAGTCTTTGTCATCTGGAATTGTTACAGAGCAAAATCCTTAACAACTTGAAAGTGGCTATAAAAGCAGTAGTAGGCAAAGACAAAAGAGAAAATAATTTAAAAACTAGTGAGCATTTGTTACTGAGAAATAAAAACAAGTAACCAGCACACACATACACACACAGTCTACAAACCCTACTGTATTTAGTTACTTTGGTGATCTTACTCAGACACTAAAGCACCCTCCTTACAGGCTGGTCTTCTGTTTTGTTGCTAGTTTAGCTCAGGCCAGACTAGAGCAATGAGAGTATAAGGAGGTACCTATGTCTTTCTCAACTTGGAAGGAAGCCCAGCCCTCTGTTCTACAAAGTTTTTGTGCATCTTGGCATCATTTGAGAATTTAGCAAGTGTTGTTTTTTTAATGTGTTTCAAAAGTTGCCTGTAAGCACTACCAAAAATCTGTTAGGAAACTGTGTTGAGCTGAACTCTGCTGTCAAACGTTAAACCTTAATTTTGATCTTGGTCCCTTAGGGATCCCCAAACTAAAGAGATCCTCCATTTCCCAAACAGTTGTGAGCTTTGCTGGAAAAGTAAAGCACATCCATTTATTGCAGGCAGACCATTTAAAAGTGCACAGCTATTTTCTACTATGAGTTGTTTTTTTCATTCTTATACATATAAATCAGCCTGCATTGTGTCATTGTCAGCTCAGGATATAAGCAAGGTTATATTCCATAATGAACAAAAATTGCAAGTAGTAGCACTGCAGGAAGATGGAAAGGATCACTTGGTGATATTAAATTCAGTTTTATTGGATTTTGTGGCAAGATTCTGGTAGTGGAGGGGCTACAAGTGTGGCTCTTCTAAGAAGCCACTAGAAGGTTCCTTCATGTCCAACAGAGCCAATGCCAGCTGGCTCTGAGATAGACACACCTCTGGCCAGGCAGTGATGGTGGTAGCACCCCTGGAATGTAATGTTTCAGAAAGAAAAAAAGTTATTGCACAAAAGTAATTTTGGTCAGAGAAGAGAGGAGTGAGAATACATGAGAGCAGCAGCACTGCAGACACCAAGGTGGGTGAGAAAGAAGAGGGAGGGCTGGAGCTGAGGTTCCCCTTCAGCCAGTGGACGTCTACAGGAGAGCAGAGATCACCTGCAGCACACAGAGGTTCCCAGGGGAGCAGAGATCCACCTGCAGCACACAGAGGTTCCCAGGGGAGCAGACACCACCTGCAGGCTCTGGAGGGCCCCATCCCAGAGCAGGGGGATGTCCAAAGGAGGCTGTGACCCCATGGGAAGCCCCTGCAGGCAGGACCTGTGGGTCCACAGTGGAGCAGGTTTTTTGACAGGACTTGTGACCCTACAGGGGTCACACTGAAGCAGCCTGTTCCTGCAGGGCTGCAGTGCATGGAGGGGACTCACACTGGAGCTGTTTGTGAAGAGCTGCAGCCTGTGGGAAGGACTCATGTTTGCCAAGTCCATGGAGGACTGTCTCCCCATGCTGGAGCAGGGGAAGGACTCCTCTCTCTGAGGAGCAAGTAGCAGGATCAACAACATGTTATGAACTGTATGTCACCCCCTTTCCCCATCTTCCTGTGCTGCTGGGGCTGTGGTATAAAATTGAGAATGAAGCTAAGCCCAGGAAGGAGGGAGTGGTGGGTGGAAGCCATTTTTAGGGCTTATTTTACTTCTTGTTACCCCACTCCTATTTTGTTTGGCAACGATAAGTAATAAGTAATAAATAATGAGTCCAGTTAATTTCCCAAAGCTGTGTCACCTGTGTTTCACCTGTGATAGCAATGAGTGAGTGATCTCTCCCTGTCCTTATCTCAGCCCATGAGCCCTCCATGATATCTTTTCTCCCCTGCCCACCAGAGGAGGGGAATGACAGAATGGCTTTGGTGCATACCCAATGTCTAGTTAGGGTCAATTCACCCAGTTTTACTACCTAACATTTGAGTGCTTGACTTATTGTCCTCAGCAAAAATTAGTATTCTGCATAGTATAAGTTCAGTTATTAAATATGTAGCACTCTTATTCCTTTCCATAGCCTGAAAACATTGTAGTTATTGAAATTGTTTAAATCAGAAGTATGTTAAAAATATTTTTTCTTTAAATTTTACATAATAGAAACTGCTTTATTAAAAATATTGCACAGTAATTGTTTGGTTGGACACACTGAAAACCTGTAAGAGGAAGGAGCACCTAGCCTGAGTCTGCTCTAGGAAGCCAGAATTTGACTTTTGAAACCTGAAGTTTCATAAATAAACCTCACTGTAGAACACTCAAGCAGGAGGAGGAATATGCAGACATGCTATTGAAGAGAAAAAAACACTATTTTTTGCAGTTAGGCCAAGCTTTAATTCAATTACTAAGGGGTTTACTATTTATTTAGACTTGGGGGTTCATCAAAGACACAAGTTAAATGAAGGAGACCGAAACCAACGTTAGCCATGTAAGTCCACTGTCGTGCTTTAAATAGTACCAGAATATAACAAAAGGAGACCAAGGACTAATGTCTACACACCTTGAAGTTCCTTTTGTCTCTAGTGGACATTGTCAATCCAGACCAAAAGCTGAGGGCTAGCAGGGGGATTGGTGTGTGCACTGATGCTGCTACGTAAACAAAATAAGGCCAATCACTGTTTGTTCTTCCATTAGCCATATGTTTAGAGAGAATTCAAAGGCTAAAATTTTAAAAATAGTTGTAGCACGACAAAACTGTTAATGAAATAGTTTGCATAAAAATGTCAGATTTCAATTGGGTTTGTCAGCGGGGGATAGAGATTCTAATTAAAAACACAAGAGTGAGTAAAGGAATACACAGGAGCTACATGGGTAATGCTGTCTTCTTTATCGTAATGATCACTTCCTTGAGCTATTAAAATGAAGGCATTGATAATAGGACTCAGTTGAAAAATGGAGATGTACTTGAATTATCCCAAAAAAAAAAACTTTCATCGAACTGCAACCCAAAGCCTGCATGCCTGCCACCGTCCTTGACTTTTCACAAAAATAGGCTATGTATTATGTCCCAAAGACACAGCAACTTGGACCAGAAGATAAAAACTAACTCAAAAGCTAAGGAATTTTCTGAGAGAAAGTCTCCCCAAAGGTGTTCATTTTGAGTAAAAGTGGGTAACAGGCACAAAGTAAAAGACACGTTCATTCCAAAGTGTGCATGCATGGGACAATAGCAAGCAGTCACTCAACATAGATAATTGACAGTTTAGATTGGTAGATAATTGGCAGTTTTTGGTTATAGCATGATAAATCATGTAACAACCAAGAAAATAAAAAAAAAAACCAAACCAGACCAAAAAAAGTCAATCTGACACATATTCATTAGCATCAGCTTCCGGGAGAGTTTTACATAGTAATTTCTCCACAAGACAAAAGCATATGCAATGTCACAGCAGCTGCACATGGAGGCAAGAAGCTCTGTGCAAAGATAAGTGAACTGTTTTTCCCTAGGCTGTCTCCTATGTCTGAATGGTGACACCCTCAGCTCGTCCTGCTTTCCATACCCTGGAAGAGGTGTGAACTATGTTCCTCCATCCCTCAGGATCTTGCTGCTTCCACCATGTTCTCTGGCATCTTTGGAGAAAATAAGCACAGACCAGCTCCCCTAGACACATGGTATAATCGATTTTATTGCCTTTTTACTTGTTCGGATAGTTAAGGTTTTGTCTAAAGTTTTCTAGGCTATTCATATTTTACTTCTTTTGTTTTAGGGAGGAAACTGGAGAGATATGCTATTATTTGAGGGAAAAATTGTACGAACTCGAAAAATTCTATGTGGTCATAAGTGCTTTCACTTTGCTGCTGTGATCAAAAGCAATGTGAATGGACAGAATACTGCTGTTTTATAATTTTATTTCACAATGTTTGGGGAAATTAATTTCCAAAAAGTTCTACTAAACATTTGATGTTTGATGTTCCAAGGGTCAGCAGACATGGAGCTGCAATCAGGAATACCCTAGATATTCCTTACAGCAGATTATCAGCAGAGCCTCCCACTTGGCTGATTAAGCCGTATTGTTCTTCACCAGATGCAGTAAGAACACCTGTTAGCATTTTGAAGTTTTGTTCAAAAACAAATACTTGGGAAAGGTTGGGGTTTTTTTCTGACTTCTGTGGGAGCAAGAATGGGTTGTAGCATTTCTGGGTTGATACAACCAGGAGCCTTTTAAGGAAATGAAGTGCCTGCAATTTTCTTGCACACCAGTGGGATTTGCAATTGAAAGAAAACTAATAGATAGTATATATAAATAAAGCTCAAAGTTCCTGCTGTATTTACTAGTATCTTGCAGTACACTGCAAGTCTTAAAAGTGACACAGCATAAAAAGTATCCTTTAAACCTGAATCAATTACATTCTGCTTGGAACTCCCTATGAAGAACCACACAAAACAAAATTCAAATGCATATTCTGCATAGCAAACACAACTGAAAAATCAGCAGGAAAGTACTTAGAGTGTGCCAAAATACTCCTTGGATTTGTTAGTTGGGATCATGAAAGAAAATCAAAATTGAGTCTTTTCATTTCAAATTATAACATTCCTTTCAGTTCTCAAATTCAGATCACTCATCCAAAATTGCAGATAACTAACATATATCCTATGTTGCCTAACTGTTCAACATCAAGAGTACTGGGGGTTTTTATCTATTTAAGTGCACAACAATACTGGTTACTGCTGACAGTGTGTTGTCATCCACAAATACCATACCTGAGGAAACCACAGATGAGTTTATAACTCTGTGTATTTATTCAGTGGTTAGCACAACAGGACTCTGGTTTCACTTGGATCTACCAATGGCATTAATGTTATAGCAAAAAAAATCAATGACAGTCCTTCTGTTTGATAGAAAGTTACACACTGTGATTTTCTGTGGAGACTGCTACAGATAAACTCTAGAAATCTGATAAGAAAAAACACCAAAGATGTTCAGCTATTATAACCAGATATAGAGAATACCTTAACACTGCCAAGACCTGGGAATGGAGTGTCTAACTATATCTGATTAAAATATCCTTTAGGGTATATCTGGTTTCTCAGAAATTAATTACCTAACCAACATGCGTCTTTCTTTGTATTTATTTTCTTCTTTTTCATGTAACTCCCTTCTTTGTAACTGGAAGTGCTGAAGAACAAGTCTTGCTGATTGTTTTGAGGGTTTTTTTTCTGGTAACATTGTAAACGAAAATGCATTTTACTAAAGCCTGTGGAAAATGTAATTTGTTATGTCACAGCAATCACTCAGCATGTGTACAGCTGGGTTTGATGATACCAGACCCTGCTTGTTATAAAACCAGCAGCAATGGCCTCAAGGAGGGAAGGGTAGATGAAGAAAGACTGATGGCTTGGGGGCTCAAACTAGCTTGGGTTATCAGGAACTAAAAGGGAATGTTTTAACTTGCCAATGAATTGCTATTCCAGTGCCAAGGCAAAGGAGTAGAGGCCAAATTAACATCTCATGCCTCATTTCAAACACATTCCCTGTCTTTTACCAAAGTCCTTTTGATTATTTTAGAATAGAGAATGGAGGGAAATGTTGTGCTATGTATATATCACTTAAAGCACTTTCTAAAAAAATTAGTAAAAGCATAACAAGGAATACTGGATTTTCAATGGAGCTTGTCATGGAACAACTTTGATTCCACCCACTTAAAAGAAAGCAGTACAGCACTTCAGAAAATTCATTAATGCCCCACTTGTTTATATTAGCTCAATTCAAGGTGACCTGATTAGAAAAGCTTCATCTTGGAAAAAAACAAGAGGCTTGCACCAATGTCTGGATCAAAACTTAAAAACTTTTATCCCTCCAAATGTTTGTTATTGCTATCTTAACACTGAATACATAGTGAAAGCACAACAAGGCTGACTCCACCAACATCCCACCAATGCTGGACCAGGAGCTCAGACAGTGGTGTTGCTCTGGTATCACTTTTTACCTGATCTCTGAACAACTGATGAACAAGCATACAACAAACTGCAAGTTCTTCAGTAGATAGTAATGAGAGAAGAACAACATTTAACAAGAAACAAAACTCCCTTCAAATCTCACCCTAAGGCATCTCTTGATTTTGTCTGATAGCTGGGAGAACAGAGACTCTGATCTCAGCTCCACAGTGGAGAACCAAGAACAAAGAAGGAAAGCTGGAAATGCTTCACAGAGTTTATTCACCAGTGTGGGTGCTTACTTTTTATAGCCCTGTTCTTCTTTAGGGCTGGAGGATTGTTTGGTACAAAGGAAAAATTATTTAAAGAGAATTAGAGATTAAAAGCAAGAAGATGAGGAAAAGCAGAAAGATTTTTAAAAAAACAAACAAAACTAAGGGTAAGGGAAAAAGGAAAAGGCAAAATTATGTTGCTCTTCGTTGTATCAACTGAATAATAAAATGTTTCCTTAGTACAATGCTGGAAATCCACTCACCCTTTGCCAAACAATATTCAGATAGTTCATCCACCCTGAGCATTCAAATTCTTTAGTGAAAGAGATGGAATAGGGCAATGGTTCATCTGACTTAATTAACCTGTCTCTGATGGTCACCTACATGAGATTCTTAAGAAGGACCTAAGCAAGGCAAGCATAGAGCTCCCATCAGTGATTAATGCCTTTCAGACATCCAGTAATGCAGGATCTCAGTACATTTACACAGTCCTTCATAGACCTATGCTTCCCAAAATTTCTTCCATCACTCATGCATCTGCAGCCTCCTAGGCTGAGGAATGCCACAGCTGAGGAGTGCTTTGCAAAGGTGCACTCCCTTTTATTTTGGACAGCTTCCCACCTAGTTTCCCTCATCATTGTATCATAAGGCAAAGTGATTAGCCATTGCCTATTTACCCTCTCCAGACCACATACACTTCTCTGAATCTCAATTTTCTGTCTGCCCTGAAACAAGAGGAATCAAAAGTGTAACCAGCCTTTTAGGCTTAGGCATGCTATGGATTTGCATAGTACTAAACTCAGATAGAAGCAATAGAAGGTTATCTTGGTTGCTCTCTATCCTGTTCTACTAATTCCTAACATTCAGTACTTATTTTGACCACCACTGAGAGCTGAGCTGATGTTTTCACAAAAGTAGCTATTGCAACTCCAGTATCTTGTCCCTGAGTGACAGCAGCAAGTTCAGAATGCATCATTCTTGCGAAGTTAGGATTGCTTCCTTCTCTCTGTGTGCCATTATGGTTGCATACATGGAATTTCACCTCCTCTCTTATCATCCATTCACTCCACATTCTGAGGTCTTTCTCCAGAATTTGTAGTTGCACTTCATCTTTGCTACCCAAAATAACTCCACATCATCTGCATGTGCTTAAGTATCTCTTGCAGTACATAAAGAATAACAGATGAATTTTCATCAGATTGTATTAAACAGAAAAGCTAAAATTAGTATGACAAGCACTTGAGAAAAATGCAACAAAATGCTGTGCCTACAAATTAAAACAGCATTCCACTGATCTTTGGTGGAGTTGGGAAAAAACCTGCAAGACTTGTGATTTCCACTTTTATACAGAGAGTTTTGATTTCCAAGCAGTTTTCTACAACTTGGATTATTTTTTTGATCAGCAGGATCAGAATGGAAGAGACCATTGCCAATTCAGTCTGAAGTGACCATTTTGAGCCATAAGTTTAACGATCTGATGATGAATACTGACAAGATCTTTTTGAGTTTGATGTTTTGACAAAGAAATCCAAAAGTACAACTGGCATTCATTGAAGCGCTTTTCAACAATGGTCAGTCAGTGAATCTGGTTCTTTCTAGAGCTCTGTTGAGGTCACTGAGGAGCTGCAAGTAGTACAATGACAGAACTGTACCAGTGAAAACAATTAAGAGTGAATGCACAGTGCCAGAACAGCTCACAGCTTGCAGCTCATTTCAGCTTCTGGTTACAGCTATAACTGGCCACAATTTAAAATGAGTTAGGAACACACAATATAATGCTTTTGGTCAATGTCTGCTAAATATTTAAATTTCAGATACCATTACCTCATAGATAATAGGTTGGCACTTCCCCATTTTTTCTTCATTTTAACAAAGTAAATAATTTGAGTAAGTTAATTTATATAAAATTAAAATTTCCAAAGTCTCCTCTGTACTATCTGAGGTAAATAAGGAAAACTAATTGAAGAGGTCATGATGAAAAAAACAGTGGATGAAGAAATAGCTGGTTTTTGTGGAAAAGCTTAATTAAATTTTTTGTGTAATAAACGTCTCTGGCTTTTGAAAAAATTTCGCATAAATCTTTACAAACCAAAGGAGAAACATAAAAAGTTGTAAAAATTAGAAGAAAATTGATCCAAAAAAATAGAAAAAGAAGAATAATATCCGCTCAAGGCACTGGATTATCTTCTGGTGTTTCCTATTTTCAGGGATTCAATTAATGAGTATGAAAGTGACTGGGTCATTGTTTCCAGTAGACACAGCGGGTTCACAGCTTCTGCATTTTCTTCCCCATTATTCAGAGATTTAAGAAAAAAATCTGTACAGGTAATTACTTGGGAGTCAAACTCTATGTTTAACAAGTAGCCAGAGGACAAAGCTGGGTTTTTAAGAGAAGTTCTTCCCTTTTATCAGTTTAATTCATTGTGGCCTCTGTAGAAGAGTTGTGGCTCTTCATACTGTGAAGGCTCAAGCAATTTATACATCAGTCATGATGTAGCAGGCTTCTAACACCACTATTTTAGGCTACAAAGTTTTTTATTAATAAATAGGAGCGCCACAGAAAATACCCACTCATATTCACGTCCCAGTTCTTCAATGTTCAAAGAATTAATATATCTTAACTTAGAAATATGGCACTAAAACTGTCTATATTATCCATCAAGTATCTGTCCAAAGTTAAAACAATAGTGTGTTGAATAAATTGAGCAATTCTGGATCAGTAGAAGGCATCAGACCCTTATATGAAAAGACTATGCTTACAGGAAAGAGGTAATATACCACATACATGCAACTAGCCATTTACAATGAGCCTAACTATTATCTAAATCATCTAGCAAAAATATTACTAAAATTTATAATAGTAACAATGATGATGATGATAATAATAATGAAAATCAGAAAATACACATAGAAACCCAAGTGGCTACACCCCCTGCCCAGGCATTCCTAAAGCGAAGCCAATGTAGGCAAGCATGAGGCACATGTCCACCAGGCAATTTCTACCACAGCTAAAACCAGCTCCCAGGCAGGCAGAGCCAAACACATCCCAAGCCCCCAGGATGCCATGTGCCCACCAAGCCTGTGACTTTCTGCTACTGATGGCAAAAATCATATTTACCGGTTAATGACGACAGAAGTTCATAAGTATCTCCTAACCTTTCAAAATCCACACACATATAATACTGGATGCCTATGAACATTTCAAAGGGCAGAGAATACAGGAAAGGTCTCCCATTCTTGGACTTTTCATGGACTTTCACTTTTGTCAAACATGGAAGAAACTGTAAGAAACCATTAGAACCATCTTATCTTGGTAAATTCAGCTGTAACTAGCTTTGGTACCTGCTTTTCTTGGCAGACATGTATCTGGTTCTAAAAGCATCCAGCTAAGGAGATATCACAGTGTTGATGGACTAAAACCCATATTATTGCAAAGGTTTTTTGTGCTCCTATACCTTAAACTGACATGTTCTTTTTCCAATTGTGATGGAGAGCGGTTTATTTTTGTCCATTTTCCATTTACCCTTAGTGCTTATATAGACAGTAAAAAACCTTTCATTTTTTTTTTCTTTTTAAAGAAAAAATATCTTTATTCCTTCATCATTTCCTCATAGGTCACATTTTCTGCACTTCCAATAGTTCTTGCCCCTTTCTTTCTGATTTCCTCCTGGTTCCATCTCACCTAGAAACTCCATTATCATCTTTACCTGAATATCTCAGACACTGCTTCGTTCCAGACTTCTCTCCCCCAAAATATTACCTTCACAGGGTAAGATCAAGGCATGCCTTGCTGATACGCCCTTGGCTGTCATCTCAAGTTCAGGACAGCTAAAACAGAGCTCTGTCTCTCTTCTTCAAACCATCTCTTCCCTGCCTCTTCTCCAGATTCTGAAAGGACTCCTCCTGTCCTATTAGTTTCAAACACCTATAACTTGGATGCCAGGTTTAATTTAGACTCTTTGCTATGCCTGAAGAACCATCTCTAAAACTTGGTCTTTTTCATCCACTCACGCTGTGAAAGTTCTCATTAAGGTCACAGTTATTTTACAGCTCACTTACTATTACATCTTGGTCCCATAAAAGACATTTTTGTCTTGTGCACATTTATTTATACACTGCTGCCATGATTGTCTTCGAAACCCACCAGTTTGATTTGCTCATGCAGCTCTTTGCAAGATCAACAGTAGCCATCACAACAAACAAATAAAAAAGTCTTTTTCAAAGACATTGACAGCTATTTTCATTCTATGAATTAATTTTTCATTTATAAATTATTCAAAAATTATTCAAATGAATAATTTTTCATTTTTTTCCAGGAATGAGGTTCAAGCTTTAATTAGTTCACCTCTTGCCCTATCTGCTTGCTTTTTCAAAAAACCTACATGGAGCTCCCCATAAATATACGTATTTTTAGGCTTTTCACTTCCCTCATCCTTTCATGCACATATCTTTGTTGCAGTGCCTAATAATCCTCCCCAAAAACAACTGATAATTATTAATCAGTTACTGTGTCAAAGACAAGTACATTTAATTGACATTGTCCCCTAATCTCCTGGAACACTGGTTTGTCTTCAGTGTTTCACCCTTTATTTTGGATGGACAATATGCTCTGTTATGTAGTGAGTGCCTGATCTGGGCTTGGGTGTCCTAGGAGAAATAATGATGACAAAATTAGTGCTTATATTGTATCACACAGAAATTGAATGATGCAACCCAGAAAATAAATTCCTAAGATAGGATCTTGTACAAGCATTGTAGTTCAGAAAGTTTAGAAAAGCACAAACGTCTGCCAACATTACAATATATTGTTCTCATTAGAGTTGCAGAGCAGTAGTCCTGCTAAAACTAGTATAATTATGTATAAATGATGTTGGCAGACTTCACAAAATGTGTCAGAAGGACAGAACCAGATGTTTCCTGTTCTGCATATCCTCCATAGGTTTTACACCATCAATCTGCAAATAAAAGTGAAGGCCTTTTTGCTGAAGTGTGTTTCTCTCTTTTTCCTGCAAAGACCATCTTCTAATATTGAACAGAGATGGTACATAAGTTACCAATTAAGTTTCCAATCACTCATGCTTTCTAGGCAATTCAGCTGATCTGCCTTGTATCAGATGGTCCATATTTCCTTAACCCTTGGATTTATTAATATTTTAACTCATTTTTCATTTCATTCCTGTTTCCAAAACTTAAGAGCCTACGTATACTTCCACAACTTTCATTCCATCATACGTGTGAGTGTGATGTTTCTCGTGTAAGAAGTGATAAAAGAAGCCTGTGCTACTGAAGAGAAGCCTATTTCTATTTGCACAGTTTTGGGGTTTTTTTTATCCTAGTACTCCCAGTTTTCCATGCCCTCCATAAGCTTTCTTTTGGAGGAACTGCAGTAGCCTGGATCTAGTGGGAACATCATTGCAGGTCCAGGTTTTGCATCATCTCTCTGTATCTTACTCCTGATTTCTGCCATGAAATCCAGGTTTTCTGCTCCCAGTCTCATATAACTTCCACTACCTATGTTTTTTTTATTATTCATCAGACTGTAATACTTAATATACTATAATACTTCTATACACTTGCAGATCCCCTTACGTACAGTGACATAACTTCATACAGTGATATAATCCTGAAACCTATTTCTCTAAGGATAATATTTCCTCAAAGCAAACATATCCTTTAGGGATAAAAGTAAACATATATTGGGCATTCTGCATCTCAAAGAGGAATACTAGTAATTAAGAAAAAAAGACAGTAAAAATAAACTGCTGTTAGGAAGCATAGGTTTTTCAGCAAGTTTCGTAACTTAAATAAATACACAACTCCAGAAAATTTACTGATAGAGCATTAAGAAATAATCCAGTCTTAAGGAGGAAGCTAAAAGCCTTGGGACTGTTTCTTCTGATAGCTAATTTCTGATTAAGTAGTCAGTGCCATGGCCTGATTCACATTGCACTGATTAGGCTTTCTCAGGTAATGAAGGCTCAGGGTTATGCCTATTTTATCTCAAGCTACATAGAAAATATTCCTCTCTTTTGTGTATAGAGGCTGGGATGAATTGCAAGAAATCCATTAGGTACAACTGTCCCAGACATTCAGAAGCTATTTGGATAAACATAGTCAAATTCCTTCCTTCTCCTTTTTCTTATACTCCAGTAAGGGGTCAGAGGAAACTATGCATAATGCCTTATTCCTTGTATTTGTAAGTGTTCTGAGATCAGAGTCTTTCTGCAGAAACAAAACAAAACAAAATGAAACAAAACAAAACAAAATGAAACAGAACTAAACACTTGATGTATTTTTGATAGTGAATAAGTCTTTAACTGGACTTATGGTTGAGACATTGATCCAAGGACAAATCATGAAAGAGAGCATAAACTGACAAGAGATTTTTTCCTGAAAGGAAAACAAAATATAAATATTTGCCAACCATTGTTTTGGGAAAAAAAACCCTAATGGGCTCTTTCATACTTGTGCATACAATGACTTAGTGATGTATTTCCTGGGAACATCTGGTCTTTGGAAGTATTTAAAAGAAGATGGAATGTCTTGCGCTGATTTCCTTGCCTTGAATGCTCATGTATTGTCTCCACCTGGAGACATAGCAGGGATCATGTAGCAGGGATCATCCCAGTGAGCAGCCCTTTATGTAAGGCAGCAACAGAGGTTTTGTGAGAAAGATGCATCTTTATGAACACTGTCAGTTTAAGCCAGGACAGGAGACCTATATAGCTGTTTGACATTCCACAGCTTGATATACCAGCCTCTGCCAGCTCTGCAGAGGAGGAAGGGTGAGGTCTGGCTTCAGGCATTGCACGAGTGCAAGCTGACATGTGGTGTAGCAGTCTGAAACAGCCTGAAATCTGTCTCTGACAGATTTATCTTGAGGTTACAGATGACTGTCCAGATGGACTGGAAATCTCTCCTCTGGAAGGTATGCAATTGCTATTTGTAGTCCGTTTGAGCTCCAGTGAGTGACAATTTGCTTCAGTTTCTCATCTGACTCAGCTGTTTGTAACAAAAGTGGAGTTCAAGTGTTGCCCAGAAATCTGTGGCTTTGAGCAAGTAATTGAACAGACTTAACTGCATTAACTCCATATGCACAAGTAGTTGATGAACACTTTCTGCAAACATCCTTAGCACCGGGGAGAGTCTGACTTTTACTTTGCTGTGAATCATAGATATTTTACAGGAAAGAAAGGGCTCACAGTATGGAAACATGCATCTGGAAGGGAGCTAAAAAGTGTCCTTAGCGTTACAGAAAGAGAAAGAAGGAAACTATCTTGAGACTGAGGCAGACCATTTTTCTCAAGTCAAAGACAGAAATAAATATTCGTTTATTCATTTAAATATTCATTTATTTTGGGGAAATTAATTGTCACAAGTAGACTTTTCCCCTTGATTTACAAAATACATTACCTACCAATCAGGTATCCAATAAAGAAAGGTTTGTTTTTTTTTTCACATGCTATTCATGAAAGACATCCATGAAAAGGATTATAAAAGCCACAAAAAGAATCTGTTCATTAATGAGGATACCCAGAAGAGATAATTCTAGAGCGTGGCTAAAGATTATCTCAAACCTAAAAAAAAAGGTAAAGATGAAATTTAAAGACACTATTCAGAAAAAAACTGTCACTGTTCTTCCACATATTAATTTGGGCAATCTTGGTTATCTCACAAATAGGTTGCATTTGTAAATGATGGAAGCTTTTTAAAAGGAAAACTATTTTCTTAAAACATAACCAGTTGGTTTTAACTGCAAACATGTAGGTATTCTGTAGATGTCTGGCTCTTATATTTGAAGGGCCTCCACCAAAGACCAAGATCTACTTGGGCAGGTATTTTTCTTAGGACTTTGCATTCTATATATTAAGCTGCTTAAAAGAGTTCTGCCTTCAAAGGAGAAAAACCGCACTGAGTTCATAATTTGTGAAGAGCCCTTTATCATCACAATGGTTATGGCAAATTATAAGGAAAAATAAGTAATTGTGAGGACTAAACTTCCAGTATCACTCATGGAAATGTAAATACACTTCAGAAAATGAAGCCTTGTATTATTTAGCCTGAAACTGAAATCTGTTCACAAAGGCAGATGCTTTGTTCTGTCAGTAATCAGTATTTACATAATGTTAGTTTGCTAGGCACAGTTGAACTGAAATAGAGGGGTAGTTTACTTATTTTAGTCTGGCCTTTGGAGTTATTTGTCCCTGGGAACAGCTGTCATTACAGAAAGCTGTTTAGTTTTCTTAGCATCTAGAATGATAGTACCTAGTGTCATTTTAAAATGACTTTAAGATGACTTCTCTAAAAAACATCACTAACTTGTCTCTAGGACCTAAATGGGTTGGTAATTGATGGCTCTTTTTCTCTGATCATTGATTTTTTCAGTCTTCAGGGTAGTACCAGCTATGGATGGCACCTCTTGCAAAGCTTTGAGATCAATTAGGAGCAATGTAGGAGCAGAACAGTGTGTACTCATGTCATGATGATAAAGATGAAGGGTTCTTGGGAGAAGCTGCAGGGCATGTACTCATGATTCAAGATCGGTGTCTTCTTTGCTTATTGGGTGTTCATCATCTCTGTCCCTAAAATCTTATAAGAGAATACTTGAAACTTGAGGCCACAGGAGTATTAGGTCATTTTAATTAGCAGCACACTGCAGATAAATGGGAAGAAAATTTCCTTCTACACTTTGATAAACTCAGCAGTATATTTACTATGGACAGTACTGAAGAGGAAATAATTTTCACCAGGAGTAAATTACTATAGTCATTTTTAGTATGATGATAATGTAGAGCATGTTTCAGTGTTGCAATTGTTATATTTGGGAATAAGGAAGTTATATTAAATGTAGGGACTAGAGTACCCTTAGAAGCTGATCTGGTTGGGGAACAATCCTCAGTGGTGTTGCTACCAAAATGGTACTTTGAGCTCTGTTCTCAATCAGTAAATATAAGCATATGTGATCTTCCTTTCTTCTCTTTTCTTTTTTTTTTTCTTTTTATACCTCTGTACTGTCTCTAGTCAGCAGTGGAAGTTTAGAACAAATAACCAACCTCGTCCAATTCGCTGCTTTTAGAACTATATTCTTACTGACAGCAAGAGACAGATCATGGAAGATCATAGGAAGAGATAAAAAAGCTTCAAGTTTTTACTTTTTGCTTTCAAAGAGCAATCTCATTTTGTTATTAGTGCCTGTATTTTCTTCTCCTGGAAGAGAATGACTGACAAATGAAGCAGCTGAGTGTTTTTTCTTAAAACAATGTAGACAGAAGCTTTGCCTCCCTGGGAGAGGCATGAGTCCCTCATGCTTTGAATCCAACTTATGAAATCACTGTGATGCCAAATATACTGGGAAATATTTTTTTTAAAAATTAAAAATCAGAATTAAAATTGGCAGATTTTACAAGGAATTAATGCCAGTTGGCTTGGAAAAGACAGGTTGCAGAATGAATGACAGATGAGCAGACACCTAGGGGCAGTTCTGGAATTGCTGTCATTCTTTTATGACCTCTTTGCATGAAGGGCTGAAAGAATTACTGATCATACATTTGGGCTAAGCAACAGTACTGTTTGAAAGCTTCAGTGTAGTATACACTGAAGTATAGCTAGAATGGTTTTTACACAGATGAGCTTTTATTGAAGAACCAAAGAGTCTGAGATTAAAAACAAAGGTTGAAGAAGGTCCTTCTGTAAAGCAAATAGCATCTGTTCAGAGAGCAGGAGGTTTAAATAGATACTTTTACTGAATCACTGAGCTCAGCACTGACAGCTCAGCTCCTTGAGCCAATTTTTCTTCTGATATTGACTTTGTACAGACTGCTGGGGCTTGGTTTGGGTTGGTTTTTGGTTTTGCTTTGTTGGTTTATTTTAATATGACTAATGCTTTTACTTCCAAATGAAAAATCTGCAGTGCCTTCCTTAAATAGATCCAATGTATTTTCTTGTAATTTTTTCAGAATTATATAGAAAGTTTGTAAAGAGTCTGATTTCTGGCATGTATGTCCTAGAGAACATTCCATAGATAAGATAAAGGAGAATTAAATTATATTTCTGATGAGCTCAGATTTCACTACTGATCTGGATTCAGCCAGGACAGGACAGGGTTAGTTTTTTACAGTAGCCAGGAGGGGAACATGGCCAGACTCTAATGTTATTCAGTACTCTCAGGTCACTTGCCAGGGGCAGGAGTAAGGGATTCTCTCTCTTGTTTCTTGCTGGGGGAAAAAGCATGGTGGGCAAAATGGTCCAGTACTGTTTTACTTTCTGTGTAAATATTTGTCTTATACCTTTCATTGTTAAAATTGTTGCTCTTACTGTTTGTTTTCTCATCCCATTGCTGTTTCCAGTAAATTGTTCTTATCTCAACCCATGAGTTTTTCTTTTGTGCTTCCAGCTCTCAACTCCATCCCCAGAGCAGAAAGGGGGAGAGGAGGGAGTAAGAGGTGTCTGATTTGGGAGAGTGAGGGCACGGAATCGGGGAGTGCTGTTCCTAAACCATGCCAACTAGTAGTTTTGGAAGGTAACCATAACACACAAATGATCTGGTGCAGCATAGCAGCACAAAAAATGCACTTTCTAGTGATTATACATTACAAAATTTGTATTTCAAGCTACACAGAAAGGGCAATTTAAACACCATCCCAAGCTACATGGTAGAAGAATCACTGTCTAAGAAAGGAATCATTCCTAACAAAGGAAAAGTTGATCCTGTGACACAAATCCAAGCCCAGTCTTGGTGGATAGTCATCCTCTTCCAAATAATGGTAGAAGAGGTTCTTCTCTCTCAGCCTCTTATCACCATCACCTACAAAAGTTTTGGCCACTCCTCTATTGGTGGTGTAGGTTGCACAAATGATGTAGAACTGGACAGGTTGCCTTGGACAATTTTAACTATTTACATCAGAATTACACCACATTAGGAAAAGGGAGGTGTTGTGAGTATCACAAAAACTGTGATATACCCTAAAAATACGTTTAACTTCCTAATGCCTAGTCCTCCAACTAAAAACCAATGCCTTGTATGACCAGAGCACAAGCTCCACATTCCTTGTCCCACTCCACCATTTGCTTTTGCTTGTGGATGAGGACTGAGTGGCAGATACTCTTGTGCTACCCAATTTCATGCCCAAGCCATAAGACCATTATCTCTAACAAAGCCACATTTGAATGAGTGGAGAGAGTTGCTCCCAGAGGAACATAATTTCTTATTTTTCTGTAAGTAAGGCAGTCAAGCCCAATATTTAGTTATGGCCAAACTTCTCTGAAATGTAGTCAATGATTCAGAACATGTATCCCAGTCCTTGGACCACCTCCATCTCTCTTGCCAAAACAAGCAATAGCAACCGTGTGCACAGACAACAGAGGAATTTCAAACCTCAGTTCATACTCTATGATTGTCTTATATTGGAAAAGGGCTTTTTCATAAGTTTGCAAAATTAGCAAGGTTCATGTTTTATTGATAAATATCACAATAAATATCACAAAATCAACTCACATTAAACTATTGAGTTATGCTTCTTCGATTCAAGATCATAGGACTGGTTTATTTTGCAGTAAATTTATTGCACATTTCATTCCTGCACAGACAGTGGAACAGGCTTCATGCCTTTTCTTTACCAAGGGAAAACACATTTATTCCTTCATGCAAATATTTTTGTCCTTTCACCTGTTCATGCACAGTGGAACCAGGCCAGATAAATTCATTTAAAATTTATTTTCTTTCTTAACAAAGCTTACAAAAGTGTCTAGCATGGCTAGCAACTTATGCCAACAACAGAGTCTACTAGATGGAGACTGAAAGGCCCAAATCATGGCCAGCATCTGGTTGTCACCTTTCAGTAACAAGTCTCAGGGCTTTATTCAGATGCAGCACTGGTGGGAGATTGCTTTTGCCTGCAGCTGCAGCCAGGCAGCATCCAGCATGGCTTGCCAGCACATTGCTGACCCTCAATCAGCTACAGATTCTGTCTGTTGTGTAAATGAGACCTTATACAGAAAGAATTTTCCAAAGAGCTTCAGTGCATTTCATCATCATCATCTCACTCCTGAGGAGCAAGTTCCTGTGAGGCAAGTTCTTCTCTTTAAAGGAGCTCACACAGTCCAGACAGGTGTTAACAGCCAGATTCCAGAGGGATCATCACTTCTCTTTCTGCCTCAGCAAGGCTGGAGAAGGGATTTTTTGCTGTGCTGGGATAATGAGCCATATCTCTGTCTCAGTCCTGTTGTGACTCTTCCCTGATGCTGATCTTGCCACAGTTGCTTTACAACTCCCATACTTTTTAACAGGACAGGCTGGATATTAATCTGAAGCTCAAACACAGGGGCCCTTTCTGAACAAGTGTTCAAAAGAAATGTTTTATCTCCTTTCACTACAAAGTACAACACCGTGATCCTAGTGGGAAAAGGTGGCATAAGAAGAAGCTTGATATATTGCACTTATTTCAAATGCAAAATTTAATGTGTTTTAATAAATGCCAAATCCCACTTTATGCTATTGATTAAGAACTAGCTGACAAAGATCTTTAACAGAGGTACGGGTGCAGAATTGTCCTTCACAGAGGGGGTTTTCTATAAAGATTCTTGACTACATTCAAATTTATTCAGCTTCTCCTGACTAGAAAAAATAGACAAAAAGTAAGCCATGTACTCATCCAGCTTTTCATGCACTATCCAAAGGTGGCATAGATCACATGATAAAAAAGGTGTGTAGTAGGAACTACAGAGGATGTTAGTGAGGTAAAAATCACCATGTGCCCTTTTGTCATTTGAACATTCATTCTACTGCTGATACTCTCAACAGCTGCAGATTGTGAAGCTGTTTCCTGCCAGCCTTTCTGTGGGAACAAGCTACTTGTCTGCTTCAAGGAGGGTACCTTTTGCTCTGATTAGATACTTATCTGCATATGGAAATGGCCACTTGCCTGTAATGGGACATATGTCTCAGACACTGCAGAGCAGAAGATGTTATGAAGCCAATAATTGTTATGGGACTGCTCAATGGCAAGCTACATTGATTTTACATCGTAATATTTCACAGCAGGATGAGACAAACACTGCCCTCTCATGCACCTGAAAATAGTTTCTGCACTGATTCTCCTAAAAGCTGCCCGTTGCACATCAAGCAGCAGAAATGAGCACAGGATATTTCTGAAACATGATGGCACTTGCTACACTGCTCAACCACAGCAAATCAGCTGCAGAAATTCTAGAGTAACATGTACAAAAGGAGTTCAAGCTTCCTGGCAGGAGGTCACATTCCTTATCCCATCCCCTATCTCTGTATCACTTCTATTCATTTCCCACCAAAATAAAAGAAATTATCAGAAAATATTAATACAAAAGGGCACATCCATCATTCCACAGTATACAGAGGAAGAATAAATTTGCCTTTTGAATAGTTAAGGTCAAAAAATCAGAATGAGTTACACTTCAATGGGCCATTGAATTGATGCCAGGGCAAGAAAGGAGAGGACACTGTTGAATCTTGAAAAATAAGACTTATGGTCTTTTTAAATGGAATATAGTTCCTCCCAGGTCTCATTTTGTACTTTTAGGAGATAATAGTTTAGGGAGTGGAGAGCTCATAAACACAGAACTCTACCAGGCATTTTATTTAGTGTCCTGTGACATACTAATCAAACGACCAGTGCTTCACAGTATAATTTTATGCATACTTTATCAGGAAAAAAAAGAAAAAGCTAACTGAGAAATACCTAACAAGAGGTAGAGATTTACAAAAATCTCATAGAATAGTAGGGAACTTTCTTTCCTTAAGAGAATTGACAGAAAAAGACTCAAAATTACCTTGCTTCACACTGTTAATTTTTACTGAGGACCTGGACTGCTGTAATAAATTCAGAGGAAACAAAAACCAGCAAAAGGACTAGTGACAACAGATATGTTTGTGTGGTAAAGGGCAGGTAGGTGAGGGCATGGTACTAGCACTTGGGAGGTCCCTTTGCCCATAGCTCACCTGATCAGGTGAGCACAGTGTAGGGAGTGTTGAATGGATGAGAGCTGGCTTGTGGTGCTGGCTGGGAAAGCTGCTCTTTCCATGGAAGGGAACATGGAATAGGAGGGGTCCATCACACAGAGCAAGCAGCCACACAGAACAGGCCATTCTAGCAAGGTGCATTGTCACACTAAGTCATCTGGCTAACAAGAAACATCAAACCAGCCCTCGTGGGAGAGCACAAAACGCCCAGCAGTGACCCATGCTATGGCAAAAGGACAGATATAGAGGAAAGCTCTGATCAGTAGTAGCAAGCTGAAATTAACACCTGACTGTGACTTTAGTGAAACTAGCAGAAAACTAATTCAGATTACACAACCGCTGTCAATATTTGTGTTTTTAAAACGGCTTTGAGAATTGAAGATGATCAAGAGCCACAAAATCAGTCTGTAGTTTGGGAAAAAAGGGTTTTAAATAATTCAAACTGTCACTTAATCACAGGTGAGAAATGAAAGGCAACTTGCATGCAGTACTACTGTCTCTGTTGTGGAAAAATTAGGGAATACTAATGAAGCTCTGACACTAAAAGGAAAGGAAAAAAAGTATACTAGTGTTCAGAATCTGATATCCGAAAAATTGAAAATAGAGATTAGGCACAGCTTTTGCCTAATGTGTCCTCTTTGGAAAATCATATACTAGTCAAGTGTAAACTTCCTCAGACATGGATTATTCAGATCAAGAGAGACAGTAGTTAATGAAACAGAATGAGGTGCACCATGGGGTCATTTTACAGCATGGGCTCATGGGGACTGCACTGCAAAAAGTGCTCCAGGACTTGATTGCAGTAAGTCTGACAAAACTGTTGCACAAGATATACCCCTGATCCTTGTGCAGAAGGTGAGACCAGGGGAGTGGATTGTAAAAGCATGTAAAAGCATCTATGCCATAGGCAACACAGACTCACAGATCTGGGCAATAGGGTATACAGGACCCTGGGTATATGTGTGATCCAGTGCTTCCTTCTGTCATGAAATTCTATGGAGCTATGATAAATATGGCCTAAACAATGGCAAATTGTTTACTGACACAGTTGAGATCTATGAACCCATTTAGGGTAGGGCAATCACAACTCAAATATTTGAAATCTTACTCAGGTTTACTTCCTTAATAAAACACTTTAAGTCAAAACATAATTCACTTGGGGTTACCAGTGATTAGTTGAGTCAGTTTGTCAGCATGCAGGGCTCAAGGGCTGTAACCTCATAAAATTTACCCCGTTTCTAGTTTATGCTGCTTTTTCCTGTAGTATATATTATTTGTTCCAGTATTTTTTTATATTCTAGGTTGAACTGTTAATTTTCCTAATTTAGGTTTCTTGATTTGGGCAAGTAACTGTTCACTTGTATTTTCTTCTATGCAGAAATATTATTGCTTCAAAGAGAATCAAAGGATGTTAATAAAGTTTCCTGCTTCAGTTAAGCAAAGCAAGTCTTGGTAGTGGTGTTTTATTCTTCTTTGTGTCTTTTGGTGTCTCATATAAAAGACTTTCATTGGATATGGAACAAAAAATAAGTCACTTTCCCTTAACACTCTATAGGAAATTATGTTTCTCTTGAATACTGTGATCAATGTCACTTAGACTTCTACCCAGATTCTTGCACAGAAAAATAAATAAAATCCCTACATGTCTTTAAGACCAATTCACATTAAATCCATGCAGTCATTTATGCATTAGCCACTGAATCTTATGTTTAGATTTTTATGGCATTCTAGGACAGAACCATAATCATAGTTTCCAAATGCATAAAGCTTTAAGCCTTTGATCCCACAGTCACAATCAGTCATGCAGTACTACTGAAAGTGGTAATACAACTTAGAAGTGTAATGTAATTTAATGAACATGATTTCACACCAGGAAAACCTTGCTGCTTTCTATCCTCATTGTCTCAGTGAAACTGGAGTTGGAAGAAACTGAGAAAATATACTATTTCTTTGTCTGCTGAATTAGGAAAGCACCTGAAAAACTCTAACAATTTAAATTATTTAAAGACTGTACATATGAACTATATTAAAAGAATGACCAACAGGCACACAACAGGCACTAATTTTAAGAAAGAAAATGTAAAAAAAGGTCACATTAAAGGAGCAGAAAATGTGGCTTAAGGTCAACATGAACTTTCTGCAAAGAGTAATTAAAAACTGTACCTGAATGACCCATCAGGAGGAAATTTATCAGAATTCATGTTTACAGTGCTTTAAATATTCATTCACATTTCAGTGTTTATTTCTTACACATTTTTATTTTAGCAGTATTTTAACACATTTTAGTTGTCTGCCACTAGTGAATAGCACTGTTGGGGTTGGTTACAAGAGCCCAAACTCTTGTCTGACAGAATGATGTAATGTTCTTCAGCTCAAATGCTGTAGTCTATACTGCCAGGGACTATTCTAAACCAGTAGGGTATCATGGCAGTTTATACCCCAGGACCTAAAAACTGCCATGTGTTTTCCAGATGCAAGTGCTGGTGAGCCTGAAGGCTTTCTAAATGCTACTGCAAAGCCTTCAATATATCTCTCTTAAATGGTCAAATATGACATATAAAGGGCATATTTAAAATTGATTCAAGAGGTCATTTCAAAAGAACTTTCATAGGTGTCCCTTCTAAAAAGAGAATTGTCATGAGCACTAGCTGCTCAATGATGAAGACTGAAGTTTGGACAGGAAATTGAATTTATACTAAGCATTATGCTACTGGGGACCCAGGTATCTTTTGTCTCGTTGAAGCTGAAGCCATGTTGCAAAAAGGGGACTGAACAGAAAATGGTCCACAGAAAGCAGTATGTGCAGGGACAGTGAAATTAGCAAACATGAAGCTTATGACTTAGCATGCCCTCTTTCATCTTTTCACCCTTAAAATAAATAAGGATTAAAAAATAAATAAATTATAAATTTCTTAAAATGAGAACACACCTACTTTTACTGAAGAGTCCTTATTTTTTCAAGAGCAAAGTGCCTAACCATTTCCTATAAAACACAGGAGGAGGAAACAGTGACTGAAGGAACCACGGCTCCTTGCAAGGCACACTTAGGAGAGCCACTAGAACTCAGTAACTAGAACATTTATGGGACATGTGTTTTTAAACCTCAGCAGGGGACAAAGAGGTGAAGGCACCAGAGTTTCCAACACAGCAGGTGATCTCTCCAAATAATTCTGCCTTATTTAAAACAGAGGATACTTTCTCCATCTTCTCCTTTGTCACCGTTCTACATGGTGGTCCAAGTATATTTTCAAATGACCTATTGGATTGGGCTCTCTGAACACTCAGAACAACACTGTTAGGTCTTAGAAATCTGTTTAGCACCGTTAACATGCAAATGTGTGGGTATTCAAATATAATTAAGAACATATATATAACAACTTCTGATAATTAATACAGAATGGATCTACATTCTCTCAGTCATGAAAATTTGAGACACATTCAAAGTATGTCCTTTTCAATATTTTCAAATTCTGCAGTCTCTAAGTTGCCGAGGTGTGAGGGTTGTTGTGGTTTTATTATTTTTTGGTTGCGGTAATTTCAATTATTTTTTTTCCCTTACAAGCTGAGAAATAGGATGAGAGAGAGACTCTCTGAATGAAATAGTTCATAACTATCTTTGTCATTTTTACCTACTTTGGGTTTCTAATTTGCTACATCAAACTAAACGATGATGTGTTTCACTACCAGCAGCACATAATTAGAGCAGATTGACATTCATGAGTCCATTTCACTGGTGTTCACAGATATGAATGACCAATTGTCTAAAGAGCCATTTTTCTCATGCAAGTATTAAATAGATCATTAAATTACTCTGGAGATAACAGTGAGAGGTGCAAACATATCTTCCTGCAGAGGAAAAAGATCTTTCAACCAAAGTTTTCAAGACAATATCCTGAACAACATCAAACTGAATTTAATAACTTAATTGTTTAATTTAGGATTCAACTTTGCTCTGACATTATAACTGGGAGCTTTGTTAGTATGCTTAATGGAGAAGTAATAACAGGTTAGAGAAAAAACACTCAATAGAAATCAATATTGAAGCAGATGTTCAGAACAACATGCAGAGCTCCCCTGAAGAGTAGCCACAGATCAGAGGACCCAGTCACCTCCTCCCAGTGACAGCTCCAGGCTGTTCCTCAGTCTCTCTCCAGTCTCATTTCCTTGGCTGCCAAAAAGGTTGCTAAAAATCTTCCCTCTTTAGAGAAGATAACTGACTGCTAAATGTAGTCAAAGAAACACAATTGAGAGATTTGACTTTTAAAATCCAACTATCTAGAGCAGGCTGTCAAAATTAATAACTGAAAACACTGAACCAAGTTTCTTTAAGGATGCTTTGGTGTCATTCACTGTGGCTTAAAAATCAGACCACATATGATGAAGGCATGCATGTACTGTGACCCTGTGCCACTGTTTACAAGAAATTCCATTTGTTAGTTGGGATGAAATCACTTACAGAGATATTTTTACAAGAGCAGGCAGAATTGAATTGGAAATATTGGTCTCATTTTGAAGTTCTGAGACTTGAAAAACCTTCTGTCAGTTTGAAGGAAGCAAATAGGAGGGACATAATTGTTGTGATGGAGACAGCAACCGAGGGTGATGGTAATGCACTGGTGAAGTTGAATTATGTGGAGGACTAAGAAGTCTTTAAGAGAGTAACCTACCATATCCTAAATAGTCTTTCCATCTGAACTTTGTAAGAAAAAAATGTATCAATAAATTGTATGAGGTGGGGTTTTATTCTGAATCATCATTGTGCAAAAGGACAGGAGGATATTTGGGGAGCCCAGAGAAGGTCACTGGGGACTTATGATGAGCCAAAATTTTATTTTTTTCAAAGAGGATGGGTCAAAGTCTGTAGAAAGAAAATGTCTCATGGCAGAATCAATGCCATTTTTCAACACAGGCATGGAAAATATCAGAACAGAAAGAAAAAAGGAGCTGACCCAAAGCCAAAAGATGGGAATTAACAATGTAGATAATCAAATGGAAACCCAAAGAACAGAGGCTAGCAGAGTGAGCAGAAGAGAAAAAAAAACAGGGGGATAACATCAGTCATCACATTCTCCTTGTCTTGGATGAATAAGAAGAATCAAAGAGCCCCAGAGACACCAAGAGAAACTCCAGTGGTCTCAAAAAATGGCTCCTCCTCCAAATTCTGCACCTGACAAACACTCATGGCTGTGATACTCCCTGAACATAGCAAAGGTTGCTCTGGAGAAGCCTCAGGCAGGTGTCCCTCTCATGTCACTATGCACCTGGTGTGCATCAATATTAACTCAGCAGAATTCAGATGGTGAGACTGGGTAGGCATGTTAATAAGAGCTCCATTGCCATGCCAGGGAAATCTCTTTGACAGAATTCCAGCTACGTGAGTTATGAAACTTCAGTAGCTATTTTCATATCCTTTCTATTTGTATTTAAATGCAGCTCCTCAATTCTTGTTATTAAGCAGCTTCATTAAGGCTGTTTTCAAAACCAGGTCATGGCTCTGAAAAAAGTCTTAATTATTCCCATAAACCTTTAGCAGGAAAGATATACTGCTTTTTCAACCTCAGCTTTGTCGTTTCCCTTCCCTTTTTTGCCCTGGATTGAGACTATTGTGTCCTCAGTCTCCAGTGAGCTGCTAATACCTCATCTTCAGCTGTTGGCTTCAGGAGTATCCAAGTGGACATTGCTGGCCTTGGACTGTATCCTGCTCCATGCTCATGCTTTCTGCTGGCACCAATCCCTGGTGTGGTCCTCAACAATTCTGAACCACAAATTTAGATTTTAAATTTTCTCAGGCTGATGAGCACAGAGGAACATATTGAGGAGGGCAAAATAAATGGTTGGCATGGGGAGCAGGTTCATATGAAGTTGCCTCTTACTGTCATGCCCAGCTACCCAGTTACCTCCAGAGCCTGGTATGTGTGAGGTACTGCTTCTCTCCCCCATTTGTCCCTTTCTTCTGCTGCCAGACTGAGGCTGTGCAAAGAGGAATCCATCAGTACATTTATTTACCATCTAAATGGAGCTGCCATGCATTAATATTATTTTGACTTTTTTCTTCCTGCTAAGATTTTCCTGAGGCCAGTTCGTAGGGGCAATGCAGTCCCTGTTTTAACTATGTGGAAAAATAGACACACAGACAATCCTGATAAACATCTTCTGACCCAACATAAACAGTTTGTTCTGAAATGTGATTTGTAATTCATGGGCAAAGACACTATCTCAATTTCAGAATTAGAAAAGAGGCAGCTGGAGTCTTCTCACTGCAGAATATTTTTCAGGGGAACAGCTTTCAATTAGTCAAGAGAAAAGTCTGTGCTGGATTAAAACATATTCTCTTATCAACAATTATGTAATGATAAACAACAACTGTTTTTCTAAAAACTTAAATAGTGTAGGACACAAAGAAAGTTCACAGAAAAGCATTATGGAAAGTTAGGGAGCAAGAGCTGAAATACACGTAATGAAAAAAATAGTATAAAACCAAAAGTAGACTATATTAGGGAGCTGTCAATAACATGGCACCAAGAGAGCACCAAGGGAGACTGGAAAAACAAAGTAAAGAGAGTAAGAGCATGAGAAATCATTAGCATAAGCCACCTCATGCACATTACATCTTATTTTGTGCTGCTACAGAAATACTAGGTAACTTTAGCACATCTAGAGCATTTATTTTTTACAGGGTCCCACTAAATCCCACACTAAGTTCACAAAATGTAATTAACAATATCTACATGGAACTAGAAAATGAACAGGGAAGATGGCATAGGAAGGAACATCACAGAAAGATTGTTTACTGAGAACATGTCAAACGTGGAGAAAAAGAACCATGAAAATTTTACAAAAAAAAGAGTGTTTGGTAACACAGTACCCGCAGTGTTATTTTAAGATGACCTGGTGAATAATGTATTTCCAAAATGTAATGAACACTCCAGATCTAAATTACAATGGTTAGGTAGATGTTAACTGAAATACTTCCTTTTGTACCTCACAGCCAAATAAAGGGATCAATCAAGAAAACTTATTTCTTTTTCAGAAAATAAATAAGCACAGCCTGCTTACTGGATTTTATCAGAGATAACAAAAACAAAAGCATAACAATTGAGATGGCCATGTTTTCCTTCCTTAAAGAAAAATGCAGAATGGACAGAGACAGAAGGTATCTTTTCTTTTACCTACGTTCCCAGTAATCTCTATACTGAAGACCAAAGGAAAACAAAACAAAACAACAAAATAAAACAAAACAAAAAAAAAGAAAAAATCAAAAACAAGAGTATTAAGTAGGTCTAAAGACAGCAAAGGCTTTTACAAAACAGATATTGGTCATTTTATCAGTGCCATTTGAAAATCAGTGCTTCACAGAACGCACAGTGACTGAATCATCTCAATCTTCCCTAGATTTTTGATTTAATAACAGATATTGAGAAAAAACTAAATGATCAAAGGTAGAAAACAAAAGATATGTTACAGAAATAGTTCGTCCTTTCCCACAGTGATGAACTGATCCTTCACCAGTGGTGGGGAGAGAATAGTAGGAAAGTGGTGTCAAGTCACCACAACCTCAGAGAATAAGTGAATCTTAACACACCTTTTTTCCTTCTTTTTTCATGTTTGAAGGATCTCCTTTCAGTTATCTCATTATGACTATTTTTAACTTTAACCTTGTAAAACAGAGACAACTTGCCACAGCACCTTATTTTATATGGAATTAGATGTCTTTTACACAAGTAAAAGCAAACCCAAACCAACAGATATAATGAACAATGACTGATGTTTTGGCTGGTAGTGACTACATGTAGGGCACAAAGCCTTACAGTAATATATCTACACCGTAATGAAAAGTAGGACTACAACCAATGTAGAAAGTGGAAAGCCAGCCCTGCACTGTCTGGATTGTGTGGCAGCCATGCAGACACAGCACCAAGGCACAGTGCAGCTTTGGGTTAAGTATTTACACAGATTTGCAGAGCTTGCAGCTTGCACTGCACTTCATGCCACAGCAGCACAGCACAGCTGGAAGCACCTGAGCCAGCAAGCTCACAGCTGGGACATTTTCACACACATTGCCAACAGACTTCTGGCATTCTGTAGCAGTGACATTCACATACAGCTTCAGGATTTGTTTTCATTTTGCATGGCTTTGCTTGAATATGAAAAATAAGAGATCTTGTGGCTCATCTCAAGGCAAGAAAACTAGAACACCTAAAACTTTTTTTAAGAAGAAATAAGACATAAAGGAGTTAAACAGTGGTTTTATTAGACTGAAAAAACCACCAAAACCCCTAAGCAAGAAAAAACTGTAAATAATTTGCATCTTGGTGTTCCTGTTCTGTCTGTCTTTCTGTGTTTAACTTCTTAAGGTACCATGCCCCAGACATCAATCACATAATGCAGGAATCTGGAATTTGTGTGCACATGTAAACTTGTAGACATGGCACAAGACTTTCAACTGAATGTTCAAAAGGTGTGATAGTAGCTATTGGTATTACTTTGATTAAACAAAATACATATTTCTAGACATCTGTCAGTAGTATTTAAAGGGAGGGAAAAAAAAAAGGAAAAATATAGAGCATATGAAGGACAGCCACCTTAGACAAAAGAGAGTACTGGGATTCAGTTTATTTTGCAGTTCTAGTGGAAATAAGCTTTTCTTGAATCACACTTCTGTAGCAGTTCCTTGATAGGTATTACTCAATTTTACTAGGCAGAAAGACCAAGGGATTATCTTTCATGTCGTCTACCAAAGAAAACAAAAAAAATTGCTGGACAGGGATCAAACTGAAAACGTACAGTATTTTTATGTTTTGACCCAATAAACGTCTTCACACTTGATTGTCATATTTAAGTATCTGCCCTTCTATTTTTGTTCAGATTCTAAAATGTTTCAAGTGAAAGACACCTCTGGTTAAAAATCCTTAAGTTTCTATATATACAGACAAAATTAATAACTTCCAGGAGAAATGACTGCCTAATTATTACACAATACAGTTCTGGTTCTCAGCCAGTCAGGGCCAATTTTCACCAGTTGTTCCTGAGACACTATCTTCACAAAAATAGGATATTAAGAAGTGGACTGCATATTTTATATTATGTATCACAAACAAATATGTCTTGTCAGTGTCTATGTATGCTCCCTTTCCATAGCTGATTGTGAGGCAAAGTGAACACTTTTAAAAAATTAAAGAATTCTGGAGGGATCAGGAGACAAAGACAAGCAGGGAGTAAGTGGAGGTTAAAATAGGAAAATGTAGCAATTTAAACAGATTACAGTCTCAAAGACCCAACCTGCTTCCTTAGTAGCTGCATGAGACCTGTTAGCTATTTTTAATCCACTTCCTAGGGTGAGAAATTAAACAGGGATATTCAGTAGATCAAGCTTATTTTATATATGCGTAAAAGTAAGTTGAAACTGGATGATAGCTTAGGAACTGGCACTGAGAACTGAGTTTTTGGCAGCAACAAGAAAAATATGAATCATTCACAGAACATAAAAGAAAAAGAAGAGCAAAGGTCACAAGTACAATGGTGACATGCAAAATTTCAGATGGTCTAGAGAACATTTCAGCTGTTTGTCAGTGTTCTTTCATGACATTTTATTTCACACTGGGAAGATTATTTGCACGCTCTTTCACTCAAAATCTTTTACAGAAGAAAGATTCTGTAATGGATGTATGTAAAAATAATAAATCCATTCACCAACAGTGACAAGATGGTCCAGGATATATATTATTCTGTTAATAAAGAAAACTTCAGATAGGTATAAATATTGCACATAGCAGTCATGGCTCTAAAGGCAATGCTGTGAGAAGGACATGGCTTACTCTTGCCTATCATGGAGCCCAAGAGGGGCTGGGGGTTGCAACAGTCTGCAGGGTGAGTCAAAAAGAAAACACATCATGCATGAAATGTAAGGGGTGAAAATATATTAGTTCCTCTGGTTTAACCTACATTGTTCAGCTGCTGAGTCCACCAACCAAGAAACATAGCTTAGCTCTACAGAGTTCCAGTCAACTTTATCAATGTAGAAGGAATATTTGCAGGCTTCCATGAGTAACAGAGCTGCAAAGCAGCTGCAGAGAAAGCCATATTTCCTTGATGGGTTTTACAGAGCATGAAAACACCTAAGAATTCTCTGCTAATTTGTGATACAGCAAATCTACTTAACAGAAATAGAGTTGTTTGGTTCAATTTTGGTTTTAGTGGGCTTTTAAGATTCATGAAAGACTGCTCATGCAGAAGCCAGGAGGTTGCTATGGGATAGACAAGTCTCTTGTTAACACTTGACCTAGCACTCCTAGTTAGTATTTCAATAATACCAGGGACCTCTCTGTAAACTTCCATTTCTCCCTTTGGATCTATTGACTTGGCTAGCAGTTTGATTTTTCGGTGCAACACGTTGCAGTAATCACGCTTGGCAATCACAGCCATGGATTAGCATAGCCGAGCGTAGGAAGACAGGGTGCAGTTTCCTGTCCAGCCTCAGGCAGAAGGGACATTTTGCACAGCTGGCATTGTGCATGCTTGCAAAAGCAACATAAACAGGCAAAAGACCCCTCAGGCTTTACATTTTGACACATCCCAAAGTTCAGTCTAGTTGAACTGCTACCTTTTGCCAAATGAAACCAAACCTTATTGTGGAAAGATAAACACCACTACGCATTAAGAAACCCACAAAATTCAGTCTAGCAGCAAACTAGAAGTTGTGTCAAAGGCTAGATCCATATCTGTTGCTACAACAGTATTTCCTAGAAGAGTGAAAAAAAGGATGATGACAAATGCTGAACTGCTTGCAGATTTCCTTTTAGATAATCATTCCCTCTACTCTCCCATCTCTAAGTAATTTCAGCCTTATCAAATCAGAAAGCACCACTGATAAAAGGTCTTCTATACAGTGGATGTAGTTTTTCACAGCTGTACAATGATCCTGGATTTACTAGTAATATTTGACCAAGGGAGGAAGAAATAACTGTAGCTCTAGTAAGACTGAGGGTGACTTACCCTCTTCCTTAATAAGACAACTGCTGTTTGAGCCTTCCATTCTTGCTTTCTGCCTCGGACCCATAATCAAACTCTTATTTTCAAAAGAAATTTAAAAATTTTCATCTGAAATTTGACTGGTACACAGCCAATCTTTCCATTATGAAGGAACATAGGTTTTTGCTATAGTTATTTTTTCTGCAGAGACAAGTGTGATATATGCATGAGTAGCCAGTCAATACTGGATGCTTTAAAGACATAAAAACTAAAGTTGAAATGATTTTTCATCAAAATATATTCTACCAGAAAAATATGATTTTTGGTACATTTCTACATTTCAACTGAAAAATACAGCAATTATTTCATTAACAACAACAAAGTGGTGGCTTTATTGAGGGAAGTAAAGGTGAGGGAAAGGTAATTCAACAAAAGAGCAACTTCAAACTCCAGAGATACTTTTTCAGAGAACTGATGAAAAGAGGGAGGAAAAACTTTTGAAACTGTGCCAGAAAAAATTAGGGGTATTTCTGGACCAATCCTTGACAAAACCCATAATGCAATTCTGTAGAATTCCTGGTACAAAGCATTTGTCAGTAAAAGGGCCTGGGTGCTGTATTTGTAATAAAATTTACAAAACCCTACACTTAACCCTCTTTCTCAGCCCAGTTGTTCATATATGTTAACGTGCCATCAAGAACAGAAGGTTTTATGCACCAGGAGCTAATGCCAAAGAGTGTGTGATTTCACTAACCCACATTCTGAAATGGAAAGCGCTTAGTGAATTACTCTGCTCTTTAGAAAGATCAGCTTCAGGTTTTAACAGCTGAGACATTTCATGTGTGACAGTCTCTGACTCCTTATCCAGTCTAAATTCTTATAAATGACATAGCAAGGAACACATACATTATTTTCCAATAATCTCTTTTCTAAGGGTTTGGGGTTTTTTCAGGAAATTTTAATATTTTCTTCTACTTGTTTCTCCACAGACATGCCATTGGCAATGCTTATCAAGGATATGCACTACCAGAGTATCCACTTAAATCAGTCACTATATCTGTGGTATTCTACATAATCAGATAGCTCTGATAAGATAATCTAACCTATCATCACCCTTTAACACCTTTTCAATTGTATTTTTGCCTGCCAGGTTCTGTTCTACAGCATAGCATTGTTGATATCTCATGCAAGAAGAGTAAGTGGGCAGATGGGGCAGCTCTAATCAGCAGTGGCAGCCAGATATGTAACCAGCACTGCCACAAATGTGCTAATAAAGTTTTCCATAATTGTTATCCTTTGATTTTGCTAGGCTGCTGTAATAGGCCTTTACAGGGAAGCTCTCCAAAGGAAAATTTCTGAGGTCTGCAGTGGGTTTAGGAGGAGGCTGAATCAACCCTAAGTGAAAAATACTCTCTAATTCTGCATTTATTTCACATATAAGAACCAAGGATAATCATAACTTGTGGGAAATGTCACTTTTTTTTTGTTTGTTTGTTTGTTTTTGAAAGCATGTAAAGTTCCATGTACAAGATACAGTGTGGACACAACCACGAGGTCCCACGTCCTACTTTCTTCCTGCATGATAAAGAGAGCAGAGATGTAATAAACAGACTTGCAGAATAATTGAGATTGGAAGAAACTTCAGGAGGTCCTGCTTCTTCCACAAATCAAAGCTAACACTGAATTCACATCAGTATCTCAGGCTTTTCAAAACCTCAAGGGTCACAAACTCCACAGCCCCTCTGCACAACCTGTTCCAGTATCTGGCAATCCCCACAAAAGAAAAAAAAACACAAACCAACCTCAGATCCAGCCAGATAGTCTCATTTCATTTAATAAGCATTGCTTCCAATTCTCAAAGCATGGACCTCAATTAAATAAAAAAAAAAACACTTTTCAAAGAAATTCAAATTCACTTTTAAAGGAAGGAAAAGTCCAGGAATAAAATCTTCTTGTCTTCTTGTGTGTTTTGGTGAATAATTATTTAAGGTTATACTATATTTTGCATTTATCCTTCAGTTCCAACAACTCCCTAAAGAGGCATGTGACAGCTTCCTTCTCCTTGCTCTCCTGTGATCCGACTGCTTTCCCAGTAATCACTTGCTTTCTTTTCTAAATTTTTTACCCCATATCTTAGTTCTAAGCATACTTGAAATTAAGCATTCACTCAAGAACAGCTTGACAGGAAGTCTTTTAACAGTGAATGGTGCCATTCAGCTTTTCACCATTTCCATTTTCATGAGAACCTTCTGCAAAGCATCTCCAGTCCCTGTGCTTCAGCCTTCTGTGACAAGGCAACATAGAACACAGAGGGCCCATAAAGCCACTGCTCTGTCAGGGAGAGCTGATATGTGCTGCCTCCCTTTGATACCATAACCTGAACCATGAACCACTCTTTTTTTGTCCCCACTTGATGAACAAGCACTCTTCTGTAGGCCTTGCATATATTTCTGTGTAGAGATTATTAATGTACTGAAGCAGTGAGTCGGGGAACTGAGTTGCTTCTAATGTCCTTTCAAAACAAGGAAATGCAGAAGCTCAGTTACTGAGGCTCACTACTGCTCTCACTGCTAGTTATCCAGACTACTTAAAAATCTTAAATACTCTTCTCAAATATCAAAGGACTAAAAACCCCAACCCTTTTATTATTATTCAATTTTATGAATGTTCTCTTCCATGTTAGCCTCTCTTAGTGCCTTGCTTTTCTTTGGTCTTTAAACTCATATTCACTCCCATCTCCTTTAACAAAAAGGATAGTGTGAAACCTATCTCAGCTTTGGTGTCTGAACTCCTTTTATTTGCCTAAATAGTGTTAAAGGCAAAAAAAAGTAAAAGATGTTCAATCAGTATTTTCTTTGCTGCCTTTCATACATACACCCTTCCCTTTAATTTTCTTCTAATATTTTTAGTTCATTGTCTTCCATAGTATTCACTTTTTCTTTCTCTCAAAGGTGCCTGATCTTTCTGAATGTAATATAACTTTCCCTTTGACAGTATTCTCTATTGCTTACAAGTGTCTTTTGATGTCTCAAACCTTTTCTCTGTAAGTTCACCTTTCATTCTGCTTTTCAGAACTATTCAACCAACAAATGTCCAAGCCCCTGTTATTATAAGCAAAGAACTTTAAAGCTTCATTTTGTGTGTTTGAATTGCACTCTCATTTTCTCTGGAAAAGATAAATAAATATTCCAGATAACTAGTGATAGACTAGAGTAGATCTAGCACTTCTTTATATATGCATAATGTGCTCTTACACAAATATATAAACACATGCAGTATCAGACCCAATCATGTGGTTTTACATCCAGGTGGCCAACAACTGGAAAGGTTGAGGCCAGAATGAAGATAAATTCCAGTTTTCCTGGAATCATAAGCAAAGGCATGCATTTATCTTCATTTCATGGAGCCCTGGCACTACTTTATTGCCCTATCCATAGCTAGAAATCTGTGCATTAAGACAGCAGATTTTCTAAGTGTTTCTGCCATCACTTTCTCTAACTTACATAGTCTCTGTATCCACTGCTGAACATGGACACACACAACAAACTGGGACTGTAGATTTTGTATAAAAGAAATATGGCTCCACTCTTTATTGTAAGCACTGTACACACACTACAACTTAACAGCTAGTAAAGGATTAATTAAAAAGAAAATCAATTAGAAACATTTTTCTTTGCAGCAAGCTTTGTTTTTGACAGTGAGACTATGTACTTCACTGGGTCACTACAGAGAATAACCCTAATTATTTCTACATATATTTACAAATTTTGCTTTTACACTTGCATGAAAGGCAAATGTTTAAAGAACTTTGAAAGGATTTTATCCAGTGATTAGCTTAAAACAAAATACGTAAAGAATCCAGAAATAGAAAACTGAGGATCTTGTGGTGGTTGGAGTTCAAAGATCCACATAGTTCAATTAATTACCTGAAATACTGCACCATGTCCCTCTATGCCTTCTGGTATAGTTAGGATAGAGCCTGTCTGTGCAACTGGCAAGCTCAGAAATTACACCAGGATAGACATTGCTCTGTTCAGTGTTCCAGTCCAACCAAGGCACTTCTGACTGAGACCAGCACTGATGGCTCCCATCAACAGAATGTGTCTCTACTTCAGAGGCAGTTATCTGAGGTAGTTCTGGGATTACTTTACCACAGCAGAGTTTTTCAGACCACAGTGATGAACTCCAACATCCCTGGCTCACCTAGATACTCTTTTAAGTCTTTCCTATTAACAGACAAATAGCCTCACAGAGCTAATATTTTGCTTCATAATGTACACAGCATAATTCTAGACACTTAAAAATTATAAAATATAAAAGAAATAATGCATGGTAAAGAAAATAAATTCCCATGAAGAGACCCTCACTTTCCACTGTCTCATGGCCCCATTTTTCCTAATGAATATGCTACTGAAGATTTCAAGGGCACCTAAGCACACTTTGAAATCAAGGTGAGTTATGTTTTAAATACACTAGTTTTGAATATATATACCTTCAATATAGAAACCATAACTGCTGTTGGTAAGTCATTCAGCATTACCATTTTTTAAGCCTAGTAGTGTAAGTTGGGAGAGATGAGACAAAGCTGGTGACAAGTAATGACTTTTTCTTGATTATGTTAATGTTCAAGAGCAATCACAGTTCCTCCCCAGAAGCCTTAAAGCAAACAATTCTGGGTCCATGTGTCTCCCAATATACCCCTCTGCTTTGTTACTATTGTTTACCTTTTCTTTCTCCAAGCTTTATTCCTCAAACATTTAGAAGGATAAAGGCAGCTAGAATATACATTATACACAGAGAATTTATTTATCCAGCCATGCACAGGTCATAGTCACATCTAGCAGGTGTGAAGCCTGTAGCAACTACATGGTTTTGTACAGTTCCATTTGCAAGACAAAGTTCATCATGATTTCCCAGTCTAGCATAGAACAGCAACATGCAACGTGCCTGGTTACCAGCATTTGAATGAAACTACCTGCATTTGAGGGTCAAATCAACTGCCATCTTCCACATCATCCATCTCACTTAGCAACTCAACAAAACCACTCTGAAGATTCATCCTAAAAAGTCTGAAAAGCTGAATTGTCACCCAGGTTGTGTTTTTACTACACCTCTTGGAACCTGACAGGCAGGTCTAGCCCTACATCACACTCTGCTGTGGGGTGTTCACCTGGGTGCCTTCCAGCACCAGGCAGAGACACACACACACATTCAGGAGCTGTGTTGTCACAGAACAGAGCAGAAGGGGACTCAGGAAGCAAAAGAACAACTACAATAGTGAGGCACTGATCTGCTGAGCCTGAATCCTCTCCTCTGAAAGTGGCCAGCTGAAAATGTCTAGAAGTTGCTATTAAAAAAAGGTCTATGTATATCTACAGAGTAGCCAGACAAGTGCCTTCTCAGTCTGCATCCAGAACAGATTTTCTTCTAGTCACCAATTGAGTTATTCTTTATGAATTCACAGAATTGCTTTAGAAACCCATTTATGCTTTTAGCCCTCTCAAGATTGCACTGGGAATGAATTCACAACATAATGGTACATCGTGTGAAAAAGTACTTAATTTATTTTTAAATCAAATAGTTCCATTGACTGACTTGAGTCCCTATATTTTGAGAAACAGTGATTAAATTATTTCACACTCCCATTTTTCATGCCAGTCGTGATTTTATGGCTCTCTGTGATACTCTGCCCTTTTCCAAGCAGGAAGGTGTGAAGTTTTACCTTGTTCAGAATATATTCCCTGCTGCTGACTGACCTCATTGCAATTAATCTAGATGAGTTATGAAAAGAGCAGTGTAAATGTGATTAAAACTAAACATGAATAATGTTCACACCCCAAATTTTGAATTATAATCCCCTCCAACAGAGCCTTGAATAGCTAAATTTGAGACCCAGGCCTTGCACCCTAACAGCTGGGCTGTCTGCAAGACTTTCTGGCAATCTTGCCAAGGTGGACAGAAGCAGCTCCAATTCAAAAAGTGCTGATTATATACATCCCAGCACAGCACTTTCAGACCAGAGCTGCCTTAGGGCAAAGCAGAGTGCAGATTGCCAAAAAAGCTGGGTAGGCAGATTGTGCAGTGCACAGAGGAGATTATGGCAGAAAGGCAGAAGCATCCCTGATGTGAAGTGGGAAACAATGCATGTGGGAAAGCCTGCCCTCATGGATACACAGCCAGAGTGTTCTAGGGAGAGACAGGGAGCTGAACTGCATGCAGCCTTCAAGATCTGACTTCAAGGACACAACTCTAGAACTAGGACCCACAGGAAAAAAACCCTTGCCAGACATTTTAATAAGAGCAGTATTTTTCCCCCTAAATTAAAATATTAGAAAAATATCTGGGTTTTATTTGGCATTTATGATTTTTCTGCAGTTTGTCCCAAGAAATAATTCACTGTTTCCATGAGAACCAATTGCTTTTATAACCCAAAGAAAACAAGATTGACAAAATAACATTTGTCAAAAGCTTTAAATTCCTTAATTGGAAACAATAGATTGATATCATTATATGTTGTTACTAAGTATTTCTATATTGTAATGAAGATTTATTTCAAAATGCATCTTCTATAAAAATTAGGAGGGAAAGACATTTTTTTTTGAAAGCCCAAACCCATGGTCCTTATTTAGCATGGTTTTGTGATGAATGACTTCAACTGCTCCTTTTACAACCATTACAAAGAAAATACACCAGATAAACAAAAACCTACAGGGGCCTCAGTAAATATCTAGTTTTGACAAAGTAAATAAGTACACTGAAGCTAAGGGAATCACCTGCATGCAAGATTTAGCTACTTATGGAAGTGGTGCCAAAGCTGATTTGTCAACACTTGGAAGAATGAGAGAACACGAGCAACAGGACTACAGACCAGATGTTCACCAGGGAAATACGCAAGTGAAATGTTGTTTTAAAGGAAGAAAGATTTAGAATCTATTTTCCACCATGAAAAAAAGGAAAAAAAAGTACTGCAGTAGAAGAACTGACAGAGCACCAGGATTTCTGGACTGAGAAAGTGCAAACATTTAAGTGATGCCCAGAGAATGCCTTGGGACTTCACAGTTTGGTGTCATTAATCACTCCCAAAGCAAGAGGACACAAAACATCTAAGGATCTTCCAGTAACTGATATGGTGATGAGGGATATAATCACTAAAATATTTAAGTTACCCCAGCAAAATATACTTGTTTTCAGTCCAAAATAGTTCAAGATATGGTAGTTGACTGAAATTACCAACTAATAGCATTTAATATTAGCTCTCAAGTCTGCAAATATTGGGTTCTCTTCAAATTTCATTAAAAATGCCAGCTTTTGACAGTGCTGTCTTTTTATGGAAACAACTACAAAACTGGAGCAAACATCAGATGGTGATTTAGCATACTACTCATGTGCAATTGGAATTGAGCTTTTGTTATTATTTTGGGGTTTTTTAAAGACTAGACTAAGCTATTCTGCAGCTGGAGGCCAAACTCTCACCCTTGTTGAAGAGCTTACTTGAATGCCCAGCCTACACCAATACAAAATTTTCAAAATTGTCAATAAAAGGAGTCAATAGAGTTCCAGACAGGAATCTCCTTTCTGAAAAAAATTTCATAGAATTTTTGGTCAAAGTGTCTCCCAACTCCAAGCTCCTTCCCAAGGAGCAAATACAATAAAGACTTGTGAGCCAGTTTATTTCTCACTCATGCTCACTCATTCACAACATGCAAAATTTTACATTCATATTCTAAGTTTACTAGTGTGCATTCATAGATAGTTGGGGAGTATCTGTACCTGGTTCATGACACAAATGGAAGTTGCTTTACACTTGTCATCTAGATTTGAGATCAATATTTCATGCCATATTTGAAAATTTCAAGCATAGCTGTCTGAAGTCAGATAGCTGGGAAGTACAGGTGGTACTCATCAGCCTTTAAAAAAAGAAAGGAATTGCAATATGTACAAAAAAACCCCACACACAAACCAAACAACAACAGAATGTAATAAAAAATGCAAGAACCAACTACCTACAGAAGTGAAATAACACTCTTTCTGCAGATGTGCTAATGCTGGGATCTATGAGAAAATCCCAAGGACCACATAGGGATAGAAAGGCAGAAACATCATAAGTGCATTAGCCCATCATGAAGCAAAACCATTCCCAGTGCAGACTTTCTTGTGGCCCACAACCACTCCCTCCCCTGTTATCTACCCTGGTACTACTGGTACTGTTGTAACTTTTTTTAAGGAAAGTCACGTTATAAACCTCTTAAGCCTGATGCCACAGTCTGGCCACTTTTCTGATAACAGAAGAAGGCTGCCCTAAACTCTTCTATCCAGGCATGAATAAAGACCAACTTCATGGCACTGGCAAATTAGACCTGCAAAAGAGCATCACATAGGACTGTGGACACTGCTGAAGGCTCATGGGGAACCTAATCGGGTATTTTCCCAGATTGTTGACTTTTCTTAGCTCCAGCCAGGATCTTTCCCAAGCTAGAAATCTTTCTCAGAGGCAGACAGACACCTGGTGTTGACCACCGAGTCGTGTGAGTGTCTCGTGACATTTTGCAGAGAGCATGTTTTCAAAGAGGTGTTGCCTTCTTTGACCAATAAGCCTTTTCTACTTTGTTTTTTGTGATCTCCCTTATATATATGCCATGGCTTTTTGATAAATCACTCCTTCTTGCTGCTTGAAAGAGGAGTTGTGTTGCTGAATTCTTTCGCTGCTTCCTAGCCCCCAAGCAACATAGGATGGGTGTCGAGGGCTCCAGGAACTACAAGCTTTCTACTCTTTCCAGGTTCCCTTTGTTCTGAAGTTACATCCTATTTTGCTCTGTAGAAAATGGGAAGAGTAAATGTATAAATTGAAATGGCCTGCCATAGTCTCAGAAGCTTTGCCTTCACACTGATGTGTCCAGTTTGAAGGAGTCTGGTCCATTTTCTTACCGCCAGCAGAAAGACTGAAAGTCTTTTATCCAAGGAGAAGGAATTTAGAAACAATACATTATTCTCCTCTTCCAAGCTGAATGGCACAAAACAAACCCCAACATAATACAACTATAAAGATTTTGGCAAGGAAGTAGTGCCTTAAAAGTACAAAAGTTAAAGTAAAAATATCAAGGAAGAAGGGAACTGACTTCCAGAAGGTGTAAGAAAGGGTTTGTAGCTCAGTGTAGTGTCTTTGATGCAATGGCACTCAGAAGAGATAGTGCAGGATGCAACATTTTTCAGAGTTATGTTTTGAAGAACCCGACCTGTCGGCGCTTTGAGGTAAAATTAAATTTCCTTTTCCTAGCGATTAAGGTATTAATGATCTAGCTCAGAATATCTCTAAGGCTTTGGACTTGGGCACACTTTAAGAATAAAAAGTCTTCATCCAAGCACTGGTTCAGAGGCTGATGATAGATGGCTCCTCTGCAGAGAGAGCGCAGTTTTTAAGTATGATGTTCCACCTAGACAGTGGGTACATCATCCAACTTTGAAAACTTCTCTCTTTCTGCTTAAGAATGTTCACCTTCTGCTCTTCAAACAGGCTGAGAGAGAAAAAAAATGAAGCATTCAATTGGGTAAGACCTCTAAGATAAGATCTCAGAAGAGTATAGGCAATTTTTTTTCATTGATTTATTTTATATACTATGCAGCTTAATGCTTATTTTTAAGCTTGGTCTACAGGTGAAGACTAAAGTAAAATATTCTTCTTTGACTTGCCAAACCAAATTTTCTTTCAAAAATAATCCTGATATAAAATAATTTATTACATTATTTAACAAATATAATTATTTATAATGTTTTTCATAAAATATATGCAGAGAAGTCATTAGCTGGTTAGAGGAATCAAAAGCTATCAATTTTTCCAAAGTTTATTTCTAAGTATTTGAACCTGCCTTGTAATTCTTCTCAGTAGCAATTTCTAAATACTTTGGGGGAAAAAAATCCTTTCAGCAAAAAGGTCAGAGGTTTTCAAAACAGAATTTTATGTGATTCTATTATTACATTTTCACTGTCCTATTTTGTTGTTAGTTGCAAAGGCAAGAAATTGTACATAATGCTCCCTCCACGGGCTATGAAAGGAGAATGTAAGAACATAGTCATTAACTTCATTGCTGACACAAAGTTATGATGGTTGCCACTCTTATTTCAGAATGGCTCCCTACTTCAGCTGTGCTTCTGATAATAAGTTACTGATTTAAAGAAAGACACCTGTCAGAACTTGCTGCCTGAGACAGTGGTAAAACCATTTCTCTTCTTCTGTTTTCTGAGCAGCTTCAGAGTTAAAGGACAGAACAACTGAACATCCTAGAAATGTATTTTCTAGGATATTTATCAACAAGAGTAAATTAAGGCACTGGAGTAACTGTCGTTATTCTCTGCTCTTAATGCCAATCTTAAAACTTACCATAAATTGAACAAACAAGTTTGGAATAACATGCTCTAATTTTAACTTGGTGACTGATTTGCTGGGACCTCAAATCTCTCAGAACTCCAGCTTTCTTTTCTGTAGAATCTATCTGGTAGTACATGCCTAATTCTCTGGGCTCCCAGGGTGAGGGAAGAAGGTCTGATTTGAAACTTATCTTTCAACAAGCTGCTAACCATTTACTAAAATCCTCAATTTTGTTGAAGGCAGTCTCTATAAAATGCAAACTAATGCTCTGTACAGGAGATCTGCTCAAACACTTGGACAAGGAATAAAATAAATGGAGCCCAGCTACTTACTCTACAAGCAGTTTCTGTCACAGAGCATTGTCACTGTTTTCTTTTTCAAATCCCTTCTTTCCCCACTCATTGCAAGCTAAGTTACCTTGAAGATTTGAGCAGATATAACCCAGCTTCTTTTTGTTACTTGATTTTATAGAAACATTACTTGATTTGTGCTGTTCAGAGACTAAGCAAGCAAACAGATACATAAAAAAGATGGTTGTGTGACAGCTTTTGTGTTTGCAAAACATACCCTGTCACAGCTGAAGTTGCTGAAGAGAGACTGTAAAGGTAACTTCAGTCAAAATATCTTTTTCTAGCAATATCTTTCTTGTTTATTAACAGTGAGAAATGGAACTGCATCCAATAAATTGCAACACAGAATTTGTTTTGTGTCTGGTTTAGCTGAAAAGTTTAGAAGCAAACCTTCTGACCAACCACTGAAATATAATAATCAGAGCTATAACCTTTCTAAAATTTGTGAAAAGATGAAAAAAAGCAACCCCTCCAAAAAAAAAACCAAAACAAACAAACAAAAACCAAAAACAAAACAAACAAAAAAAAAGAAAAAGAAAAAACCGAACAAAAAAAGAAAAGAGACCAACTCTGCTCTTTGAAATCTTATGTGTGGAAATGAAGATTTTTTTTTTTTTTTTCTGTGACTGGAAATGGAGTCATCAAAATCATAAATGGACTCTTTCTCCCACTTTTCTGAGCAACAAGACATTACGATCTTCAAAGCTATGTTTTTAATGAACTTACACAAAGATGGAAACAAATATCAAGGGATTCTTTTGTTACAACTGTTGCAGAAAAATGTGGTATGATGCACAGAGGAGAACAGTCACTATGAAAATTCAGAAGAACTATACATTAATTTCCAGTGAATGAATGAATTTCCAGGCAGTTCCTGCCCAGAATAAGGGGATTATTTTCCTTCTTCATATTAAATAGCAAAAACTGTTCACCAGAGCTGAAGATTTAGGTAGTGCAGGGAAGGAAAATTACCCAAGTAAAATGTCATAAGATGTCTTTTGAGGAAAATGATCACAGTAACTAAATCTCATCATTCTTACCAAACATATTCTGCTTCATATAAATTAAATACCCACTTTAATACACAAGTGTTTCCCTGCATTAAAGGTTGTCCCTGAATTGTTTTTGGCTGTTACTGTGGAATCATCATCAAGCCCTTTTTCTGTGGAAGTATTCTGTGCAACTGAATTAACTATAACTATTCATTCTCCACAGTCACTCACACTGTTGTGAAGGAATCATTGTTTCAGAAAGGAGGAAGGCAAAAGTCACACAGACTCTCCAGGAGACCTTGATGTCTAGCAGCTGGAACTAAGTAGGAGATCAGAAGACAACTAAAATTGTCCAAATCACCTAATTGTAGGCACATAAAAGGATTCCCAAACAGCAGCCACTGGAAAAACATTACATGCACAGTCTTCAAGAACCATGATAAAACACAGGATGATCTTGAAAGCATCTCTTACTCCTGGTGCCTAAAATCTGACATCAGTCTAATCAATAATACAGCCAATGTACAGTCTTACTAAAGAGAGCTTGTGAGACATGACACTTGTTTGGCATTATCTGATCATCACTCCCCCCAAAGCAATGATGGACACATTACCCTTCAACTTACAGAAATGTACTTCATGCACCATTTTTCTTTTTTCCCTTGTTATCATGATGCATTTCACCTTCAATTTCAGTGCCTGACTGAAACCAGCTCTGTTATTAAGGCAGGTGGGAGCCAGTGAGGTGCACAGCCCTGACTACAGCAATTTGTACATTGATCTTATACTTCCAAAGCTCCTCAGAGGCTACAAAATATCCTGTCTTCTGGCCAATACATAAACTATGTCTATCACAGTTTCTCCCATCATATCCTCAAAGGCTCTCTGTGTTGGACAGAGAAGTTCAGGAAAAGCTGTACTTGCAGTGGAGCAGAACTAAATAAAAATTAGTGCCTTGTTCAACAGCAGCAGGAGCTAAAGAAGACCTCTGTCCACATCTAGAAAGTTCCATGGGAAACATAGCATGAAAGGACACAGATTACTGTGTGTATAATCCTTGTATTTAAGCAAGTAGTTAGTTTACTAACATTCCCTTGGTGCTCTAAATATTCATGAGTTTGCCAGCTGTTGCACAAGGATCTCATGAGGATGCACAACTGGGCAATAGAAACTGAAATTCAGTGCCAGTAAATGTATGTAATGGGCAAGCCTGCCTGCACACACAGTAAGAAATGAGCTTGCTGTTCTCAAGGAGGACATCTCATATTCCCTGCAGATAGCTCTGTGGAAACAAATGGCAAAACGCTCACTGGTAATCAGAAAGACAACAAAACATTGGGAAATAAGTAGAGCACAAAACAGAGACCCTTATCATAGTATGTATCAGTAATGTGCTCAAATACAGAATTATCTGCTCCTCTGCATTCAACAAATACATTATTACTACAATAAAAAAATGACAACACCTCTGTGTAAAAAAAAACACCCAACAAAGTAACACAATTAGATGCTGCAGAGAAGAGAAGGAATGATAAAAGGGATACAACAGAAATCTGTGAAATGAAGAGCAGCATGCAGTGGATGAATAGGGAGTAGCTATTCACTGATAGTAATTTAAGTGGTGTGTCACCTGATGAAAAACCTCAGTTATTGAGCTCAAACCAAATATGCCTAAGTATTCTTTTAACAGAGCACAATCTAACAGCCTGGTTGCATTAGGATTTTCTAGAATTTTTTTCCCCAAAAAATAAGAATTAGACAAACCAATGGAAGAAAATAAACTTGAACAGTGAAACATAGAGTAATGTGAGCACTGGCTCAATAAATCCTTACAGCAGTTTGAGAGAAACTGTAAAGTGGAATTACTGAGAAGGAGTAGTCAAATCTACTGCAAACAACTTAGCTCTGTAAATTTGCAGAAATCCAACAGGATTATATCTAGAAACACATGATACTCTGAATTAGAAATCAAAGTGCAGAACTGGTCTTATAATAAAAATTGCATTACTTTTGTTCCACTACTGAAATAAACAGAAAGGGATTTGAAAAATCTCATCAGGACAACAATTCCCACAGAGTGAAGGCGTGACAATTTGAAGGGGAATCAGGAGGAAATTCTGGGGTATTATAAAACCCTTTCACTTTATACTTCATAGAAATTTTGCATGGGACGCAGTTTCAGTAGAAATAATTCACAGTACATTAGCCAGGGCATTATTTTGAAAAATCAAGAAAACTTCACCCTCCTCTTTTAACTCTGTTGCTGATTTACTGCAAAACTCCCTCTCATCCTTCATGCTTTAATTATCTCACCTACAGAACAGAGAGAAAATACTTTACAAAAACAGAGACCTTATTAAGATCTATAAATTATATACTTCTTCACTGATCATCAGCCAACAAAATGAACCTAACAGAGCAGCCCTATTTTGAGACAATGATGGACTAATTTGAGTAAGCTGGAGGAAGTTAAAACAGAATTATTAGAACAGCTCTAAAAGGTGGCTTTTACAGAAGTCTCTCTGTGTTTTCCTGATGACCCTCCTCTTCTTCTAGAAGAAGACTTCTAGAAGATTATTCTCTGAACTTTTAATGACATTTAGGTCAATATATGTTCTCTTTTTTTTCTGAAAATGGGAAGATAATAGAGGAAGGAGACTGGTGTCGGTTGACAGTCTGATTATACTTGCATCTCATTTCCATCAGATGCCTTAATGTCCATGTTTTCTTAGGATGATGGCAACTTTTCTTAGGATGATGAAGTACTTTCCCAGTATTAGGTACTTCAATGCTACATAAGCAACGTGTTTTTTATTCAAGTAAGGCCTTGAGGATACGTGCCAAGATTTAACTTCCTAATAATAATAAGACTTTGTCCCTCACCAAGCAACTAGCCAATTCAAGAAAAATTTTATTTGCTACTAAATGCAGTATTTTAGGTCCATTTGTATGCAACAATATACTTTTGATAGGTTTTTTCCTATTAAAAAAAAATAGTCTGCTTTTCTGTCAACCGAGATCTTATTAACACTCAATAGTTCTAACTCTGGTTGAATAATGTGACACTGCTGGTGGACAACTGATATTGGGTTGACACTTGTGCTGATTTTAGCTAGAAAAAAAAATTTCTTCTTAACGCAAATACGGGGCTATGTCTGGGATTTGTGCTGGAAACAGGCCTGATAACTCAGTTTTAACTGTTGCTGAGTGGTTTTTACACAGAGCCAAGACTTGTTCTGCTCCTTTCCTCAGCCCCCAGAGAGGAGTCTGGGGGTGCACAAGGAGTTGAGAGGGGACACAACCAGGACAGCCGACCCCAACTGCTCTAAGGGATATTACATCCCTTATGGAATCCTGTTCAGAAAATAAAGCTGTAGGAAGAAGATAAATGGAGAAGTAACATATTCCCAAGTCACTCTTACCGGTGGTGGAGCCTGCCTGCCCTGGGAAAAGGTGAATGAGTTCTTTGTCTTGCTTTGTCTGCATGCTTACCTGTGAAACTGTCTTTACCTCAGCCCATGGGTTTTCTCACTTTTACCCTTCCAGCTGTCTCCCCCATCCCTCTGGGAGGGGACATGGGGATGAAGGAGCAGCTGGTGGTGCTTAGTTGTTGCCTGGGATTAAACCCCAACAACATTACACTGTCCCTCTAGGTTTTCCTAGTAGTCTATTCCCCATATACATAAACTAGAGTTAATGCTGTCTTTATCCATTCCCGTATAGTATGACTTAGCTTTCTAAGAGATAACTCATCCTTTTCCCATACTCCAACAAACTTAACCAGCTAGGTCATGCAACCTTACTTTGTTGGGACCTGCTGGGGACTGTTTCCTGTTGAGTATATTTGACTGTGAATCACGTATTTACCCATATATCCCATGTGATGTGTGTACTTTCAGCCTGCAGGACACTGGGAGAATCATGTTACAATGAAACAAACATGTTACAAAATCCAGATTACAGTCACATACCACATAGAGGCTCATTGCTCAAACCTTCATAAAAATATAAAACCAGGAAGAGATATGTATTTTGAAAAAAATGCAGCATGCCCAGGATTGTTTTATGTATCCTCAAATATAAGGATAGAACAAAATATATAAAGTCCTGATATACATGCCTATCAAGATGACTACTTTTTGGATATAAAAACATACTGGTATGAAATAGTCAACTTGTCATCATTCAAATATGATTAAAACAAGTGTGTTTATATTTCTTAAGCTGTCTCTTTCTCCATTTGTCTCACAAGTAAAAAATATAAAGTGTTAATACGCTATGTCAGGACAATAACCTGTATGGGAGAGAATTTATGTTTATATGGTAGAGAATGTGGCATGCTTTCATTGGCAAATGAAAATACACAGTCAATTTGAACAGTAAATTAAAATTAATGACAGATCTCAGCAATGGTATATGTGAAATAAACACTCCAGATTGCCCTCTAAAAGAAATAAATTTACCTTACAAAGAATGATAGGTTGAATGCCAAAGACAGAATTAAAGTTTCACTGTGGTTGTTACTGTATGAGATGCTCTGGAGAGAGCTCAGCTCCACATGACAAGGGCACATTTGAAACTGGCAGTGATGTCATGAAGAGCACTAAGAAGGAGGAAAAAGTGAAAGGAAGGGAGCTAATTCTAAAGTAAAATAACAACCATCACCCCCTGATACCCATACTGGCAGTGCACAGGCTCAGTTGCCTGAGGCTAAGCTAAACCTTCAAATCATAACTTATTTACCTTAAGATTTCATTGATATTGAAAATGCAGCAGTAGTATTAAGAAAAATATTGCCTGCTATGTCCACTTCAGTTTTCAATGTGGAGCTTTTTTTTCAATAAAGCTGAAAACACAGAGTGCTGCATGTCAACTTGGTATGACTTTATTAAGCTAACTCAAATATAAAGACAATGAAAAGAAAGATCAACACTGAATTTCTAATCTGTTTTTCCTTTTTTTTTTTCTAGGTTCTATACATATGCATGAGTACACATATCCTCTCACAAGTCAAATGACAAGAAGCAAAAACACATTTTAAGAAAGATATTTTGAAAATCTAAAGTGAATTTAATAGGTTTGCTTTTAGACTCTTAACTTTTATTTTTATTTTTTGAGGCCCTTAATTTAAACTTTTTTTTTCTTTTTAAACACCAGCTGGCCACAGTTATCTCTTATTTTTACTCCAAGAAATTTTTGGCAATTTACATATTATTTTCAGTTATACTCATTAATGTTTTTGAGGATGATCTTTTAGAGCTCATCTTGAGAAGCATGACCAAACTTCATATTATTCTAAAAGCATAAGTTAAATGTTAATTAGAAAATTTAATTAATTATAGATTTTAAATATATTTCCATAGAATACTTAACATCATGTTCTCTTTCTCTCCTAGTAGTCCTACACATTACTGTTAGAAATGTGCTGTTCAGAAAAAAAGGGCATAAAAACCTGAAGTGGAAATAGCTGACCCTGGAATGAACACAGCTTACGAATGTGCAAGTTTGGGCAAGAACAAACAGGTGGTGCATGGTAAGTGACAATGCAGGTAACAAATGCATCCTCCATAAAAGTCAGTGCATCTAAATACTTTGAAAATGTTAAAACATTAGCAAGAGCAGCAAAGGTGTGTTCTGGTTTGAGCTGGGGTAAAGTCAATTTTTGTCACAGTGGCTAGTAGGGGGCTGTGTTTTGGATTTGTGCTGAACATAGGGTTGAAAATACAGAGCTGCTTTTGTTATTGCTGAGCAAGGCTTGCTCAGAGCCAAGGCTTTTTCTGCTTCCTACACTGCCACAATGGTGAGGATGGGAGGTGACACAGGCAGGAAGGGTGACCCCAACTGACCAAAGGGATATTCCAGATCATCTGACATCAGGCTCAGTACATAAAAGTGACCAAAAAAATTAATAAAAATTATAGGCAAATGTGCAATAGCCAAAACAAATTCAGGGGCAGTTTCCATATGGTTCAAAAGGGACAGTTAGAAGGTTGGTTGAAAATTTACCTCTTCCCATTTTGGCCACAACATAAAGGTTTGTGTCAGCCACACTGTGCCACTGCCAGCAGCAAGGTTCCTGTGGGCATCCTCTAGCCAGCTGCAGGCAGTCAGGCATATTAGCATGAGCAGTTTGAACAAGAGATGGGAGATAACCTAGATTAGTTTGCTTGAAGCAAGTGGTTGCCAGAAAAGGGAAGGAAAACCAGTGTCGGATAATGTAAACTGCACATTTTCCTACAAACAAATGGCTCTTGTTCCTTCTCTCCTACACAAATCAAAGAAACTGGCAGAGGCCAGCACAGCCACTGAGTCCCACTGCCAGTCCCCTAAGGTCAGCATGCTGTATAAGCCCACCAAAGCAAACACAATACTTCAATTACAAGGGGTGAAAATGGCCCTTTGTATTTATTGAGAGGTCACTGAGAAAAGAAGAAAGCAAACTGAAACAAACCATGACTGAATTAATCTCAATACTTATTCCAAGTGATGGTTCAAGGGCACAAACCTGATGTGGCAGGTGAGGCTCAGTGCACCCACCATCTTGTTTCCCCATTTTGAAACCAGGGGTGAGATGCCATTGAAAAGGATAGGGTGAATCCCAGAATAAAAAGTTTCAGATTTTTTTACTCTTTTCAGTTCAAAATCCTGCACAGCTTTGTCATGTTTTTCTTGTCATCCCTTGAAAACCAGTCCAGTTATTTAAATAACTACTACTATTATTCCTAAGCCTTGCATGTCTACTCTGATGGGCAGGAAAGAGACACCTAAAGAAAGTCACTGTAGATTTTCACAGACTAAGTTTAATGAAGAACATTAAGAACAAACTGGTAGGGGTTTATGGTTTGGGTTTTTTTGGTTCATCACACAGAGGAAAAGAATGAGACATTTTTATACACAGCTCTAAGGCTAAGACAGGAGAAATAACTGAGCATCCAGGCAGGTGTGAGCCATCAACCATATGTGTCAATGGGTTTATCCGTCAGAACATCTAAGCTCAGGGGAGTGATCAACAGCCTTGAGGGCAATGCTGCACTTTTGTCACACCCCAAGGCTGGATATAAGTCTGACATTGGCCTTTAAAAGCTCAGCAACAATACACCAATGGGAAAGCAAAAATCCTGCAGCCAAGAGAGAAAAACCCTCAGCCTGGGCACCAGCTGGCTAAGCAAGTGCTCTGCAGAAAAGTTCACAAGTTGAAGCCCAGTTAGCAATATACCCTAGTGCTTGAAAGGAACAAGGCTGCATTATCAACCCAATAGCAAGAGAAGGGATTATTCCCTTCCAGTCAACACCCCTGAGACTGCACCAGGAGCCCCATATCCAGTTTTGGCATCCCCAGGACAAGAGAGCCATTGACATATTGAAGCCAGCCTGATAGATGGTCACTAAGATGAGTGGGCAGCCAGAGCACACAGCATCCAAGAAGAGCCAGAGACAAACAATCAAGCATGAAGAAACTATCTGTGAAGTTAGTTACACACAGGCACAGCTGCCCAGAAATGTGTGAAATATCCATCTCTAGAGATACTGAAACCTCAGCTAGACAAAGTTATTTAAAGCAACCTCACCTTAGTTCTTCCTACTTTGTTTGAAGACTGGACCCTCAAATAGGACCTTCACAGTTCCTTTCCAACCCATATCAGTGTGTGATAATAATAGCAATTTATTAATACCCTTCTTCCAAATTCTCTAGAATACACCTTTCTTTTCAAGTAAATTCTCTAGAATACACCCTTCTTTTCTACTTCTTTTTACTTTCTTTGCTTAAAATAACCCCAAAACCCAACCACTACCACCAATACACTAAAAAAATCAAAACACCATAAAATCTCTCCCGCATTCTCATTTTTTCTTTTACTTGTTACATAAAGTATCAAAGCAACTTATTGTATCAAAGAAGTTCTTTGCAATCTTCTTGGTTGTGTACCCTAGCATGCCAGCTAACAGCACATCTCTGACCTCCAAGGAATCCATCAGCATCTAGCCAGCTCAATAGGATTACATTACTTAAGAGTAAAGACTAAACTGTAAAGGTGACTTAGCTTGTTAGAAGCTGTTCTTCTATAGCTTAGAGGCTATTTTAAGAAGGACATGCAATTGTTTCTTAATTAGCTTCATTGATGATTATGAGAATTATGGTTGATGTATAGTGTTTCCCTTGCTAGCTGAGAAAATAATTCTTCAACAAACTGAAAGTGGGGTTTCAAAACTTCATATTTCTTTCACCATTGTTTACTATTTTGTAACAGGGAACAATATATTTAATTAGCCCAGCACACAATCAATACAAATATTTCCATGTACAACAATGTCATTGTAGAGGAAGTTGAATGGTATTCTATATTAAGAACTACTTTCAGTTATATCACTACATTCATCTGCCCAGGACAAATGCTTCTTTTTCTATTAGGAATTTCTAGTAATTTTATGTTTTTAGAGTTTCTTCTGGTTTGCTTTGGATTTCTCATTTTATCATGCATTTCAAGTTCTTCTGAGCTACCACTTAATTTATCAAGACCAGGATTTGTTTCCTTAAAAATTATGATGAGAATTAGTTATGAGAAAAAATATAGGATGGTCAGTTCCAACTGCTAATAGAGTTGTATTTTCTGTAATATGTAATATATTTGAGGTGGTTTTTTATTTCTATTTAATTCAGTAATTTAGGAACCAAGATACAAATCTCATGAAAGTTAGGAATGCAGATTGGTAGTCAGAGAAAAACTAAAACATGCAGTGTAACCAGCAGACAAGGGAACAATTAAAAACAGCAAGAGCAGTGTTCCTGGGCTCAGACTTGTACCTAAAACTATGCAATGCATAATGCTTGCAGATTTTGTTTTTCTATTATGCACTGTCTATATAGCACAGTTCACACAAGTCATTACAACACACATAAGGTTCATAAATACATGAGGTACATACAGTAAAATGTTTTAGGGTTATTCAACTAGCTTTAACTAAACTAAATATATTCCAGCCCAGCAAAGCAGTACAACTGATAAGTACAAATTAATTTATGTCATGTTTCTTGGGTCAACAGAGAAACTGACACTAATCACCAACTTGCTGCTCCAGCTATTTCACTAGCAACAGTCATAAGCTGGCACTACTTTTAACAGAATAAAATCCTGATGTAAACAAACTGTCCATCAATATTTAATTAAAATATAATGAGGAACAGGAAATGCAGTTCTGGTGCTGTTTAAGGTTGCATAGCACCATTTAAATGTTGCATTGTGTGTCACATCTCCTTATTGACAAGGAAGTGTACGTGACACCCGAGAACAGAGTTACAAAGGTAACACCATGCACTTTAATATTCATTCCCCATTTTGTGCATGTTGAGGAAAGAATCATTTTACCCTTTGCATTTCTGCACAGATTAACTATCAACACAAGGGTCTCACCAAAAGCCTGGAAAATGTCTGTGAAAATCTTTCCTTTAATGTCCATGGCTTTTAATCATGTTATGTATTTTTGCTCCAAAATTGAGAATTTTTTTTTTACATTTCTTCTCAAATCACATATAATTTTTGTATATTTTGCAAGCAAGTTACAAGTTTGTTTATATCACTTAAAAACCACACAAAAAATTGGCAAGAAAGTGGAGAAAATCGATTGCAAGGCCCTTTGGTTTTAATTCATACAGCTTCTTAATGTCACAAAGCAGCTAAAATCAATGTCGTCATAGAGAAATTAACTTACTCAATTTTATATATTGCTCAGGTCAGTTATTTATGGAGTTTTAATGGGAAAATTCACATGGTTTGGACCAGAATTAATCATAGAGAAAAAATGTATCTGTTTTCATACCTTGCAGGCTTTATACCTCTAAATTAAGATATCTGTGCCAATACCAATTTTCCCAAGGTTCCTCTCACTCACACCCAAACAGAAAAGCTACAACTGTAAGGTAGGGCTTTATTTACATTCTTTCTGTAATAACATAAAACCTGAACCTGGCTAAAAAAAACATGAAGCAATGCTAATACAATTTTGTTATTCTAAAATTCATCAGGCATAAGTGTACAGATAAAATATATTGCAAATCAGTTACCAAAAGAATGACTAGGACTAAGTAGTTTCTTTTTTATAAGTTGTTTCAAACAGTACCTAGCTTAGAACCTAAACCTATATAACAATGCAACCCTAAATCTTTTTTACAGAAAAGCAACAACTTCAAGTCACTCCTGAATTACAAGAATTCACCTCAACAGTGAGTATGGTCACATTCTAGCTAACCCTGCATAAACCAGCTCAGTTCCAGAAGGTATGGGAAAATGGACAATAAAGTCCATTTATAGCCAATGATGGAGAGCTGGATGTTGACCCTGGCAGTGCAGGGCTGCAAGGGATGACTCACCAGCAAACACCAAAATCCAGCTTGGAGCCAGAGACACAGCACTCACCTGTGGGATTCAGTGGCTGAATTGATTCAACGGGTGTGCCAGCAAGCACTAGCCTGCACAGAAGTTATACACACCTCAGTTCAGTTCTCAGACTGTAAATCTAAGTTATTTCCTTGACAAACCCTGACAATAATAACAAGGAACTGTTTCATTCCACCCAGAGCAATCTGTAAATGAAATCAGGCTCAGCTCTAAGGGCACTGGATCCACCCGGCTGTGCCACTGCCTCTGACCAGAGGACTCCAAATGAGGAATGGGACTGCTGTTTCCTCCACTAAGCACAGATTTCAGAGTGCCTTCATGTACCTTATAACCTGTACCTTAGGCTCCTTACTACTGCTAAGCTCCAAAATATACTCCTGGCTCTTCAACAGATGCACTTAAAGCACTGATTTTAGCTTATTTAACCAAGGGAAATTGCTGAAACCACCAACTGCTGCACTCTAATATAACTGCAGATCCCCTCAGGCAGTCCTTCCATACCTCAGGTGACCGAGCTAATCACTGAGTAAGAAAAGGACAGAGGAATACAATCTTTTCCTTTTAGGTTTTGCTATCTAGAAGGCTCCCAGGCTTTCCATTTAAATTATTTTTTTTATTTCAGATAGAATTTGAAGTAGTTCTGGTTGAACGAAATTATATTTCTAGAAAATAATTATTAATATAAATAAAAGTACTGTTCCAGAGACACATAAAATACCCTGCTTCTGGCCTAGAAAATTCAGAAAGTAAGAATTCAAAAGCAGTAATTTCATTATATCACAGCATGTTTTCCTCTTCTTGGGGTCAGTTGAGACCAGACATCTTTACAAAAAGATTTCTCTTAAGCTTAAACCACAACAATACTATCTGTTGTTTCTCAACCAAAGAAATGCTGAAAATCTACCAGTAGATTAACTTTAAGAGATAGAAATTATGACCTCCTATATAACTTGTGGAGGCTCTTTAAAAATTTTGTCCAAGCCCACAAGCTTGTTTCTTCTGAGAGATTATTTAGGTATGCTTCTGACTATCTAAGTTTACCAAATACCATTTCAAAAGCAGTGAGGATTAGTGCAAGACATCTCCTTCCTTTACAGAGGGTATTTTTTTTTCCTATTTTTATTGCCACTTACAGAAAGCCAATACAACATGTCACAGCACTACAGTGATAAGAGATCCATAATACTCCTTCCAACTTTATGTGCTTCATTAATCAGCCCCTAAAATAGGATCCATTGAATGCATCTCATAGTTAGATAAATGTACTGCCTGTTTTATATGCAACTCTAGAAATATGCAATCATCCTTCCTGGATTTTATCCCTTAGCTTTCTTTTTGGTCATGTCTACTTTTAGTACTCTTCCTCTCCTGATGCTCTATTTTGCAGCACAGTAGGTGGCCTGCTGGCTGCTGGGCACTCAATTCACAGCATCTTCACACAGAGCAGTCCCCAGTGAGCCTACACAGACCAGAGCTCTGTTCCTAACACTTTCCCTGATGGCTACAGCTGAACAGCAGCAGCAGAATTCATCTAAGATTTTCTTTCTCCTGTCACTCAGTAGGGAAGTGAATGGGGAAGATACTTGCAACACACTGGATCAGGCTTATTGCTTGTCCATTCTGTGCCTTCTCTATTTGGTTTTTCTCATTTGTGGTTTCTTCCACAGAAAAGTGTATACAGCTCATGGCCTTCTTTCTGTGCTTTACATTCTATGTTCTCAGCAAATTTTAAGGCTGAAATGCACGCTGATTTTAGTTTGAAAGTTAAATTTCAGACCCCAAAAGAGTAACATGGGTGAAAAGCATTTCAACTGTCACTAGTAACTTGGATATATACATCAAGTTTCATTTTCCTACCCTTTTCCATTTCTCCTCCTCTTCTCCAATCCTGAAGTGCTTAAGCAAAGGGAGTAGAAAATGAGTAGAAGAAAAAATAATTTTGCCTTTTAACTTGATCTGTACAAGTAAATGAATAAATAATTCAATTGGTTTACATTTAATTACTGGTTTATTACATGTAAAACCACCACATGTAATAATTTCTATTGCTTCTGTGATAAAATCCTTTCTTACCCAGAGGTACTATGCCCCCATGGGAAACTATAACATCATACTTAGCATGCCTAAAATTTCCCTTTTGACAGGAACATGGCAACATATAGAGACAGAGTTCTCTGTAACAAATACATATGGCAGCTTGCAGACCTTCAAGCCAGGAAGGATACATCTAATCAGATGTTTCAAGGCTTTTAAGAATGAAGAGACAAGGCAAACAGCAATTAAAGGAGAAACACAAAAATCTCATTGACCTCCAGACACATAGTGTCTTGCTTTTTCTGACACTTATTAATGGTGCGGTAAATACAAACTAAACACTTACTAGAAATACCATGATAGGAAAATAAATTGTTATTGCTATTGAAAGCTTGTATTAGAAGCTTTGCTTACTGAACAAGGCTTCATCAATTGTAACACTGCTAATTCTAATCCAGTTCATATTTTACATCTGCTTTTTGGCAACAAGCTACTAAATTATTCTTCTTGTCTTCTCACTCTCATTGTTACTGTCTCATCCTCTACCAATTCTTTTTCTTCACTCATTTTAGGAGCATGCTCTACTGTTCCTAATTTAGCCCCTATTAACCCCACCTTTATTTATCCATGTGTCTGTGCCTCTGCTTCCTTTCACCATCAGGCAGAGCTTTTATACTTTCAAAATCTGTTTCTCTGCTTCTTATTAGTTATCAGCTGAGTAATCTAAAATGTAGTACAGTCAAGTCACTCAACCAAAATTGTATTTAATGTTTTTAAGCCTCCTTATCTTGGTTCAGTCCTCATCTATTTCACATCTTTTTGTGGCTGCTGACTGGATCTATTCCCCTGCTATTCTCCATGAACTACGAGGGCAATGTCCCAGCATGACTCCTCATTTACTTTGCTGCCTGCCATTTCTGCAGTTGCTTTCCCTACTCCCCACCCATCACATCCTAAGGGACCCAAACTAAAGTTCTGCTTTTTGCCTGCCAGCAGTAGCTTCTGCAAGACCATTAACTCTGCAAAAAGTCATGCACAGGCAGAGTACCTTATTTTCTTTCCTTGCTGCAATCCTTTTTCATCCTGTCCTCTGTGTAGCAGAGCCTGCCAGCCTGGCAGAAGCAGAGCACATTGGTGAATAAGTCACCAGGAGGAGGAAGCCCTTGGGATTTGGGGTGCCACAGAGGACTCCTCCCAGGCCCTCACAAGACAGCACAGCAGCCCCATAGAACCAGCCTGGAGCACACACACTTCCCATTGAAATCATCACTGTCAACATCCCCAGCCTGGCCAAAGCTCCCCACACCCCTCAACACAAGGACAGGCTCCTGAAAACCTTGGGACACATTTAAGATGGACCATTCAAGTCCCCTGCTGTGCTTGCCCACCCACACTGCTATGCCCACGGCAGGAGAGGGACAGAGGGACAGCCCCTGCACCAGCCACACAGGGACTCAGTAGAGAAGATTGATTCCCACTGCTGATGTAAATATCAGCAGCAAAGGAAGTTTGGCCTTGACAGTAAACATGTTTCTTCTGGTAGAAAGAAAATGATGTTGAACTAATCCTGACTTGCTGCCCTGGTGGGGCAGCTCAACTTCCACCTGTCAACACCACTGCCAAGCCAGGGGCAGGCTGCCCAGCCTCTACCACTGCACTAGTCATCTCTGCACACTTTGGACCAGATCTGCAGGCTATATCTGATGCAAAACACCTGAGTTTAAGGAAAATCATGATGGCAACAGGCATGCCAGGATCTGATACGACCCTGGTATCTCAAGGAAAGTAAGGAACTTGCTGTTCTTTGCAGACTTTGAGGCTGGTCTAGCAGTAAGAGCTATTGCCTGGCACTGTGCCCTCCAGAGCTGAAGTCCTCTCAGATCCCAGTCCTTTGCCCTCTGCCTGTTAGTGCTCTCTTTTTGTCCTATTTTACTGTATGTCATCTCAGAGACAAGGTTAGCCACTGACTCTTCATGATACCACTAGATTTTCAGGTTCTTTCACCAGAAGTATTTTAAAATCCCTTGTTATAATTAAATTACTTCTCTCCCCTTGCTCCCTTCCAATTATTTTCTGAAACATCCTTTATACAGATTTTTCTCATATTTCCACATCTCAGTCTCTCTTTCTTTGTTCATATTCTTTACTTCTTCCAGGAGACATATACATTAAAAAAAAAAAAAAAAGAAAATAGACCAATAAACCATATGCTTCCTTTCTAATCTGTATTTTTATTTACCTTAGCAACATCCCATTATAATGAAGGACTCACAGCATTGAGAACCAGGTAGTGTAAAGCCAGCCTAGTTAGGCCCTGAAATGAGCTGGTAGATAGCAAAGAACAGTTGTAGGACTAACACTTGCAGAGAGAACAGCTGTTTGTGAAAGAAAAGGTTTCTCCAAGACTTAATTTACTCCATGTAAAGTTTCACTGAAGAGGACAAAATATGCTCAACATGTGTAAAGTACCTGGTTATATAAGAAGAAAAAAGACTTTTTTGAGCCCAAAGAATGTTCAAAGTATCAGCCAATAAATACTTACAGACTTGTACCCACTGATGTTTCCAAAGTATCTTAGTCTTTTGTATTACTTTAAATGCACTTTACTGTGGCTATTGAAGATGATGAAAAAGTCATTTTGATAAAAAAAAACATAAAATAATTAGCATGATATAAGATGCTCAAAGCAACACCTTGTAAAGTACAACACAAGGAAGGTTTTCTCTATTATTCTTGCTGTCTTTGAGAAAATAAAACCACCTTGAGAGCCATAATGTTAGAAAACTGATCTTTTAAAAATTAATTTTATTTTATTTCACCACTCAGATTAGAAATTAATTCTTATTTTGTTGCTACTTCTTGTAATACCTCTTAGGAAATACTTCAAAGGTTGCTTCAGAAATAGTTGCCACCCCCAAACTATCAGGCATTTTTACCTTGAGTTGAAAGTGTTATAATTACACACACAAAATGCATTGTGCTAATTTTGCTTACCAGTGTACAAATACAATGATCTCATCCCTCTCGAATTAGTCACATTATATACTTCATAATTTAACTAAAGAATCCTATATCACAGTGATAAAATGGGGCATTCCATTATCAAAGAAGAAAATCCAGTTAACAGTGTATGTTTAAGAAAATTCACCGGTTTCACTGTAAAAGAAAATTGTCACCAGTATTTGTCCTCTGCACTTAGTTCCATCATCGACCACAGTCCAACATGCAGCTCTGAAAAGTATTCAAAAGTAGACTCAGAAAAATCTTTAATCTATTCTTGAAGCAATAATCCTAACACAGTTTCAGTTGTTGTCTCTTGGCTTTATGATTATCCCAGTCTGACATTTAGGGTCAACAGATTATTGTCTTTGACACAGACCAGATAAAACTAAGGAATTTCATTGTTTTTTCACACACCATCACTTCCAGTCTACAGCCTAGTTTTTGTATTACACGTGAGCTCAGGACACTGCAAGAACTTAAGGAATGTCCCAACAGTTCAGGAACAATGGTTCATCAAGCCCAGTGTTGCCTCTGCAACACAGCATTAAGAGATGCTTTTTCTACTGTCTCTTCCCTCCTCCAGTCTCCAGATTCCATGAATTAGAAATGGTGGGCAGGACTAATCTCCCCTGTGCTAATATCCATCTATGGAGCTGCAGCTCATAAATTCAAGCAGCTTTCTTGAACCTGCTGGTACTATCCATCTCCACTGTTTCCTCAACTAGTAAATGCCAAAGGCTTGCAACCTCCAGTGCAAATACTTTCTTTTGTGCTTTAAATTTATCTGCAGCTATTTTTTCTAGTGTCCTCCAATTCTTGCCATACGAAGTTGATAATCAACGCTTCCAACAACACTTTTGTGGAACAAAAGTGGAAACAATGTGTATTGTTTGGTGACTTCACACCTCAACCTTTGCTCCAAACTAAAGAAACATGGATCTTTGTAAGTCCTTCCTCTGTCTGTTTCATCCAATTTATCATTTTAGTTGCCCTTCCTCTGTTTCTTCTGAAGTGGTACTTTATCTTCTTTCGGGTCAGGAGGCTCAAACTGCACACAGTACTCAAGATGCAAGTGCATGAAGATCTTACACAACAGCAAAATAATGTAGTCCATTCTAGCTTTAAAATCTTTCCTGATGATGGCCAAGATTTTTACATTTTTAAAACCCTGGTTTTGGCCTCTGCTTCAAAATGAGATTACGGATTTCAGAAAACTGTGAAAGCAGCCATGACATCTCCAAGTGCTCCTTCCTGAGCTGAAACTGCCAGTTATGAGTACATTAAATATTATGGTCAGAGTGTCCCAACCTCATCAGTAAAGCTCTAGTAATAAGCACCTGCCTTTCCAAACCTGCTGATTTCAATGAAATCTTGGGCTGCGTAGAGTTAAAACATACTTGTTTATCTGAGCTTAGCTTCTGTTTACAAACAGCCTTGTACCCCAGCCCTCTGGTCCTCACAGTCTGGGCAATCTTTCTGCAGGAAACCTGTCTCACCTCTCTCTAACCTGGCTTCTTGAAGAAGCAAATCTCATTCAATTACACCATGTCTGCATGTGAAAATTTGCCATTCCATTCCCCAGTTATCTTTCAACCTACTAGTCAATTTTAAAAACATTAAACAGGAGGATAAAATTATGTCCTTAAGTTTCATGGAACTAGAAGACTGGAAAGAAAAAGAGGCCTCCACTAAAGGACAAGCTAAAACATGCAGCAATCCTTAGAAAAAAAACTGCACAGAAAGACATTTTCAGGACCCCAATTGCACAAGAAGTCTCATTTGGTGTTTGTACTCCAGTAGACATCAGAGGATGTAGTCATAAGACACAAATCCTTCAGAGACCAATCTCCATTAATTCTAACACTCACAGAAATGCATATTGATTCACCTCGGATAATTACCCACAGGAAACCACTTAAATTGCTTCATGGCAGGAGAGAAGCCTGGACCAGATGCAGCCTCAGCTGGAGTTGCCAACAGCCCCTCTGCTCTGGTTTGAAGATGCTGTAGTGTAAAATTTTCTAGTTAATAGCGGGACTAATGCCCCACAGACCAGCACAGCAGAAGAAAACAAAGAAAAGCATAAATAACAAATTATTTATTTCACCAAAATCCCCACATGTCAAACACAATTGCATCAATTTGCAGAACATGGTCAGTCACTTTTGGAAGACAGGATTAAGAGTAGAAAGAGATAGGGGCATTGTCCCGTATTTCCCACTGAGCAGCCTTGCATTGGGAACACTGTCAGCAAACTGCTCAGAGCTCATCTCCAATAACAGCACAACTCTGCCAATGGCTGAGGCAGCACCCTCAGCCCATGGTGAGAGATGTGGCTGTGCTGGAAGACCTTCAGAAGAGGCAGCATCCCCCCTTTCCCACTCTGTCCCAGTCTCAGCAGGGATTGAATGTCCAGGTGTTAGAAAGATAAAGAACAGGTCAATAGAATTCCTTTGTTAAAGTTTAGGGCTTGACATGCTTCAGTGATCTCAGACCTAGGGAGAGGCTGACAAGGCTTGGGGAGAGGGATGTACCACTGATAGTGGGCACACAGAGTGCAGAATTTACAGGCCACAAGGTCATTTGGCAGAACTCCCAGGACACTGAAGAAACTAACACAGCCAACTCAGCAACTGTGCTGAAATCAGCTCTGTCTGGGTAAAAGGTAATTCTGGCAGGGGCCAATTGCAGCCACCAACTCCTGAACCACTGACCCAAGAAACCCAGTGACTCAAAAGAAGAGAGGCACTGAGCATACAGATTAACTAGCATAAGAAGCAAGGTAATCATTTAGCCAACAGAAGATAGAATACTAATTAATAAGAGAATTATCTTTGGTGTTAAAGTCAAATACAGCTCTAAAAAGAAGCCTGATCATACACAATTTTGATAGGCTGAACATGAACAAGAACAAGTGTCATAACCTTTCCTTGAGAAGAGCAATTCTTTGCTACTGGTTGTAAGTATAAAAGGGTTGTAAATATAAGAAGTTTTTTTGGTTTGGGTTTTTTTTATTTTCTTTTTGTTGTTGCTGTTGATGTCTTTGTTTTCTTTCTTTGTCGATTTTTTTGTTTTCCTCCTCTGTCTGATCTCAACCAAAATCAGGTATTTTTATCAGTGAAGGAACTCATTTTCCTGTACAGTTACTATGAAAACATTTAGTTGACTTGAACTTAGATTTTTAAACTCTTATGACACACTTGATAATTTCAATAAGACTATTAAATTAATAAGACTATTAAATTAATAAGACTACTAAATTATATTTTATGTATGTAGGCAGCAACCCCATGTGAGGAAAGGTGACTGGCACTAGATGATGCAATGTGAGTGGGAAAGGAGAGAAGTTACCAAACAGTAACAGCTTGCCTCTTTTTTTTGGCAAACCAATAACTGAGACGATCTGTGTTAATGACACCGTACTAAGGCTGCACCAACATGATCTGATATTTCAAGCTAAATGATAAATAGGCATTTAACCTCTGTCTTTAGGAAAATTAATTAGAATACCATAGAATCCATAATTATAATTTTCAGTACTATATAAATCCCTGATGGAGAACAGCATATACCTTGAGTGTATATATGCCCTACGACAAGAGTTGCTGCACATAACAGAACAAGTTTACATTTTATTATCCAGACCTGCATCATGCCTTAGCAAGAATATTTTACATTCAAAAACACAGAAAAGGAAGGAACTGCTATTATGGCTTCAGAAAAAAAGCAGTACAGAATGAATAGCCTGTCCCAAAGAAGTGATTAATTGGTGATTTTTAGAACAGGCAATTTTCATGGAAGAGTTCAGACAGGTGTCACCAAAAAAAAAACCAACAAAACCCAAAAAACCCCAAACTACTGGATAATTAAGAGCAGCAGTATTCCATCATGGTGGCGATAGTCTGAGTAGCAGCAGGAATGGAATGGGAGGAGAAAGGGACCTAGAAAGTGAAAGGCTAAGATTAAATTAGATTTGTACAACAGCAGCCTAAATCAACTGAGGGTGTCATTCACTTGTAGAGAGTCTGAAACAGCAGAGGCAAAAAAGATAAATATGGCTCCTGTCAGCTTTAATGGCCTGTTAACAATATGAGGTTTGTGAATTTGGCCTCTTTATTGCTGATGATTTTAGCAGTAGCTTTCTACCAGCGAGCTCACTACACAGTCCAAAGTAAATCCCCTCTAACACTTCCCTGAGAGGAAAGGTCCAACAGAAACACAAACAGCTGCCAATGCCTTCAGCTACCCTTCATCTAATTTTTTATGTTGCAGTCAAAAGTTTCAAGACACAGAAGAATCACACAAAAAAGTAAAATTGAAATCCCCAGCAGATTTGCTGATTATGTTTTGCTAAAGTCTATAATGTGAACATACAAAGCTGTTGTAGAAATCTCTCAGAGCTGAAGAACCAAAGGATATTTGCTGTACAGTACACCCAGCACCCTCAGCAGAGAGGAATTAACCAAAGCTGAGAATAATGCTGTGACCCACACAGTTGGTAAATCTCTAATCATAAAGGATGCACAGCAAGACATTGTGAATCAATGAGGCAGCACAGGAAAACATTTGCAGTTGGATTTTATAGATGCACTTCGTTTCTTTTCCCCTAAAACAAGACAATTATTCTGCACCCAGAATTTAAAATTAGACTTTATCTCTAACAATATTTTACTAGTAATTAGTGCTAGTGGAAATGTGTGACTTTTTTACTTCTGTTCAAAACATCTTTCCTGTTAATAATCTCCAGATTTTCACATCCTACACTTTTTCAAATAGCTAATATTGTGCTAGGAGGAACCAGGCTGAAGTGGATCTTCACTATTAGAAATTGCACAAATCTGAAGTCCTGAAAATGCAATCCTTACTCATGCATTTTAACATTCATTAAAAGCAACAACTCTATTAAAATTTATCATAAGCCTTGGGTGAATTCACCAAACACAGAAGAGCAGCTCAGGGACACAGAGGGTATGCTCCCCACTAAAGAGATTACAAGAAGCTATCAGTATATTTAGGAATAACCCAAGTACTGAAAAAACTTTCCCTGCAGTCATGTCTACTTAATTCTCCCTTGGAAATGCCTGAGGATAAGAAACACAAGGGATAACATAAGCTGGTTATTGCAGGCTCCTGACCCCTTACTACACTTGCTACAGCCTTACACAGGATATAATAATGTAAGTTATTTTGAAGTAAAACCATAAGAATTGGAGGAAGCCAGAAAATCTGGTCTTATCCTGCTACCTGCCAAGATCCCACATCTGGATGTCAGCTCAAATGGCTGTTATCCTGTGAGCCTGTTCCAGAATTGTAAATTAACATGAATTCAAACCATGGATCTAAACACAGATTAATATCTTTGCTCTCTAATGGTAAACTGAAAATAGAATAGTTCTTTTCAGCTTAGACAGAGTTAAAAAGCAATATAAATGTAAGATTTTTCTTACTTTGTTTTAGGCAAGATTCTCATGGGGAAGAGAGGGAAATAGCATTTCTGATGCTTGTGACTTTTGTGTGTTTTTATATCATTTCTCAAAGCTCTCTGCATTTCAACCTGATCTACCTTTATTTTTCCATTTCCTAAAAGATCATCGGAAACTTGCTTTATTCTGTTA
>WBND01000020.1:2287342-2302710 GCA_013398595.1 Tychaedon coryphoeus | reverse complement strand
TGCAGAAAGAAAATATTTCCTAAGACAACAGGGGCAACCTGATGAGGACACATCTTTGAGATCATGAAGAGATACCTTTTTGTCCACTTACATCAAATAACATTACAGTAAGTTATAACAATTTTAAGAACAGCAACGGAATCAGAATTAAAAATAAGAGCATGATTGTGATTCCGCAGCCACAGCAGACAGAAAAGAATAATAGAATATAAACTTTAAAGTTTACTACATGTTCTTACTGCTTTTGTGAAATTCCAGGAAAATATTTTTTTTAAAATGTCGGCTTTTGGCAAGTATGCCTCAAGCAGTATCTTCCCCCAATGGCCTCTGTGGCAGTAGTGCTTAGGCTTGAGCCTTGATTTTAAGTTTTAATAAGAATAATCAAGGGGACCTTTATCAATTTCTCGCTTAAATTGAGGTCTTAAAAAAAACCAAGAAAAAAAACACCATAATGTATTATAAGAAAAGGTGATCAATGCTGATATTTAATATTCTCATGCACGCCAGTACTAGTTGAATTTACTATTCTGCCTTAGTGGACGAAGTCCAAAGCACTTCTTTCTTTGTCTTCCCTTGTTATATGGATTGTTATGAATACCCAGCTCATAAATGTTCTTTAAAATGCTCACTGCATACCTATTTACCTATGGCTGTGCATTGATTACACACACAGCAACACATCTTCCAAAATCTTTGTGTTAGGAGCACAGTCAAGAAGTATAATTTGTATATGCACTTTCTTGCCTTCAGAAACAACCTTCACCCAGCTATTTTTCTTTTTACACAAGAGTATTTTGCTTCAGCTCCTGAAGTGTATCATTTTGTTTGCCACCCTGACATCCAAGCTGACTAATGAATGCCTTCATGCCAATAACCAACAAAAACACAGCAAGCTCTCCTTAATCTGCAAGACTGCCACAAACATATGTAAATCCTTTCTTAATGAATCCTCATTTGTATTTTTAAATTTCGTTAGACCTTAAGTGCCATGACATAAAAATTGCCCTTCCTCAAAACACAACTTGCTTTGTAATTCTTCAGATAAATGAACTAACCACAAGGCCAAACTGATGGAGTCAAATGGAAAAAACAAACAAACCAAACCAGCAACAAAATGTCCCAACAGAAAACCACCACACATAAACGCTGCATGCATGTGTACAGAACTAATTTTCCACGCATTTTTAGACTTAGCTTTCATAAGTCTCAACTAGTGATTCAAGCATTTTTTCGAAGCCTGACAACAGCACAATAGCTTTGCTCTCTCAGAACAGAGCAGCTGAGAAGGAAAGAGTATCTTTCAAAGTCTGCTTGATTTTGATGCACACCTCCTGGAGCTACAAAAGGACATAAAAAAAAAGGTACTCTGTAAGGAACTTGTTTAAAACAGTTCTGCATTTTTCAATATGAGGTAGGAAAGGAAGTTTTTGGGTAGGGCAGCTAAATATTTTCATGCTTACCCACCAAGTTTACCAGCAAGTAAAAGGAAAACAAAATAAAAACTAAAATTATTAAAAAAAAAAAAAAAAAGGAGGAAAGAGATATCTACATCCTACTAAAAGTTACAGACCTATCTTATTCTATGAAGGAGATAGAGAATTAGGAGAATTGGTTTTTCAGTTTTATGAAGAGAAGTTCATGCAATATCTTATCAGCAAAAACAGGACTGGATATTTCTGGAAAAGTTGTACAGTAGAAGTAAAATGTTTCTAACAATGCATTTTCAGTTTTACTAACTGGTCAAATTACATTAAAGTACAACACAGATGGACAGTATTATTTTACTCTATCTAAACACAGCTGTAAAGAGTTTTTTCCAGCCAAGGTCCTTTGATATCTACAATAAATTTATTCATGCAGACGTTTTTGAGTATCCTGCAGTAAAGAATGGTTTCCAGCCTTTTTTAATCCATGACACCTGTACTTCAAACCATACACTACATCTTATGAATTAATCACTATTCATACAACAAAGTTCCATTTATGGTTCCCAACTTCAAGAAATGGGAAAGCCACTATAGACATTTTGGGTTTAGCTTTTGTTGGCAGAAGTTTTTGAAGAAAAATAGAACTACTTTGCAAGATTACGAGGCTTAGTCATTTTTATCCATTTCCTGGAGCCTATTTGTCTCACTGTGAGGAGAATTAGACCATTTTAAATATTAGATTCACAGGCACAAGTAAGAAAGAAAATAATGGTGTTTGATTTATGAAACAGGAGGAACAGTCATCTTTGTCGTTACAAGGGAGTATTGTTGAAAATAAGTCAATATAAAATCTTTCTACAGAGAGAATACAGAAGTGATCTCTGGAAAATATCAGCTAGATGTGGTTAAAGTGAGTCCCCATGAATAGGTTGGTCATTCACTTGAGTTCATATCTTGAAATAAACTGCAAAGCGCTTTGTTGTTCTAAATGCTTACATAAACTACCAAAATCACCAACTTCCCAAATGAACTGTTTGAAACACGACCAACATTTTGTTCCTCTTGATTTCCTCCTATCTTTGTTTACACCTTCTTTCCCTGTCTGTTGCACAGATTCAGCTGAGCATCCATTTTCCCAAGGATTTTCTCCTGGCAGCATTTGGCAGCTTCAGTTTTTCTGTTTCAGCAGAACACAAAAGCAAGGGGATGCTCAGGCTCCACTGGGGCCAGAGGAGAGAGTGGAGCATCTACTCAGCCATTGCAGAAACTCATGGGTGCTTTTTCAGTTCAGCCTAGGGTTTGCCTTACATTTCTCACGAAAGGTCCTAGATGCTGCTTTGTGCTAAACAGCCAGGGGAAGGACTACTCTGGGAGAAATATAAAATAAGTAGCTGGTCCTGCTGCACCCAGGCTGAGGGTGATAGGAAGTTCTGATCATCAACACAGCAGACTTCAAATTTCTCTCTCTCCCCCCTTCTCTGATGCAGGGCTGCAAATGCGAATTTCTTGATGCACTCTTTCTAGAGCTACCATAGTTAGGGGGTTTATGTTCTTGCTGCACTATAAAAAAAGCCATCTGGGAGCCGTCTAATTTTTCTGACTACACTTGTCAGTAGAAGTGAAAAGGACCTGCTGAAGAAAGTTTTGTGACACATGAAAGCAAATCTGGGGTACACCTGTGCAAGTGGTAAAATTTGGGGTAGTTCAGGAACCTTAAAAAGCATCTGGAAAACAATTCTTATAAAACAAAAGTGAAAACTGCATATGGTGTTAATTCCAACAACCTGACACTTGAAGGGGAAAAACCACCCATAAGGCCCAAAGACAAACATTCATACAAGTAACCAGAATGCATAAATGAAAGAGAAAAACTGATTACACAAGTGGCATTGACTCTTTAAACCATCCTTACGAGCATTTTCAGGTCACCAGGTCTAATCATAAAATTAAAGAATCAAAAAATCATAAAATGACCTGGGCTGGAAGGGACTATAAAGATCATCCAGTTCCAAGCCCCTGCCATGGGCAGGGACACCCTCCACTACCAGGCTAATCAGAGCCCCGTTTAACCTGACCTTGAACACTCTCAGGGACAGGGCAGCCACAGCTTCTTTGGGCTTCTTTTGTGCCAGTACCTCACCACCTTCACAGTAAAGAATTTCTTCCCAACATCTAATCTTATTCAGCTTGAAGCCATTCCCTCTTGTTCTATCACTACATACCCTTCTAAAAAGTCTCTCTCCAGCTTTCATGTAGGTCCTCTTAGGAAGTTGCGATAAGGTGACCCTGGAATTTTCTCCAGGCTGCACTCTGCTTTTCTGTGATGCCACTTCATATAAATATGTAGTATCAAGCTCCATATAAAAAGCATGTAAATTAGGTAATTGAACAGACACATGGCGGGAGGGAGTGATACTTTGTGGGTTTTTTGTTTGTTGGTGGTTTTTTCATTGTTGGGGAGTGGGGTTTAAGAGTAGAGAGGTTTAGACCCATGAATTGGGGTTCTGACAGATGAACTTTGACAAACTTAGCAGTTTTAATCTATCACCATTCCTAACTCCCCATGTCATTCTTTAATAAGGTTAGCATGCTGTAACAGACGGAAATGCATGACTCAATTATTCCAGTTCACAGTGCAGAATATCAGCTTAAAGCACTAATGAAGGTGCGGTTTGTGCTGAGACACCAGACCATGAACTGAACCGAAAAATTCTGCCCACACACATCTCACCAAGCCTGGAGAGGTGATGGCAAGTTCTGGGATGACAAACTAGATGCAACAGCATCTTTCTCCACTCAGAAAGTGAGAGCAGGACCCCTCAGCCAGATGGGAACACTTCTGAAATGAGCTGGCAACACTTGCATTGTCCAGTTTCCTAACTGACCATATCTTCTGCTCATCCCTTTATTTCAGCTGGCTCACTGGACTGGTTTGTATCTTCTGCAAAAGGCTAAGCACAGCCCAGATCTCCCAAGGCTGATATGAGACTTAAATATATATATATACATAAATTAGTCATTGTAAGTAGTTCAGAATTAGATTTTTCTGAGAAGGAAACCAGAAAATTACTTACTGCTTAAATTTCTATATCCTGTTTCCTACTGTCACATTTAGAGTCCCTAGATTTTTAATAATTTTTAAGTGCATGTTATGACCGAAGGAAGAATATTTCAAGTCTAATCTAACACTTTCTGATTAATTTCTCACCAATTTCCTGTAAATGTCCCCAGGAAAACTGAAAAAAAAAAAATCAGTAGTTAACAAGGTAAGTCCTGCTCACTTTCAAATTCAGTCAATAAATAGAGAATTCTGGTTAAAAAAAAATCTGAGAGGAAATTTAGAAAATAAATTTGATTTATTTGTACTTTTCATATCTATACCTATGCACGGAATTATATTTAAAAGCAGAAATACTGAAATGTGTTAACTTGTTTTCACTTGCAAATATCCATTCAGCTAAAAAATAAATTAGTTGGAAAATTCAAATTAAAATGTAAAAGATGTTAGCAAGCTCCATGACAGTTCATTCTTCCTCAATATAACTTGTTGGATGTAGACAGAAAGCGGTTTTAACCAATTTTCTGTAAGAGGAAGAAAAGTGAATTTAAAACCTCACATGACTAAAATTTGTTTCGTGTTCAAATAATGAATATCATTCTGCTGTCAGTCCTGCTCAGTCCTAGCTAATCTCCTTAGTTTTTATTCATTCCTCTACGATGCTGAATTGTCAAAATCTCTGAGTACTATCCTAAATGAATGCTACTAGTGCATTCAATAAAATAACAGCTCACTTTTAATGCACAAAATCTAATAGTTAATAATGTTAATAGCACACAAAATCACTGATAAAATATACTAGGTAGGTTTTTTAAGTTATGAAGAATTCATTTAATTTACCAGACAAAACCTAGGTAAAGATTTTTCCCTCTTCTTCCAAGAAACAGTAGGTATAAAACTACAGCTTTAAGAAGGTAAACTACTCTGCATTGATGCAGATATAAAGAAAAGTGGAAAAAGTAGTGATGAAACGATTAGACCATATATTTGAAGTAAAACACATTTTATGTTGGAATCAAAGTAGAATTCAACATGCCTTGTAATTCTCTTCTTTCTCTGTATCTCTCATGGCACAAACACTCAGTTAGAAAAGGCAGTACTGGAAATGGTGAAATCTTTTGGGTTGGTTTAGTTCTACTAATATCTCTCAGCTGCAGAGTATCTTTCCAGTCCTACCCCCTTTGTTTCCCTTTTCCTTTCTCTTGCAGACACACAGTTTTGTGCCCAGTGCTACTGAAAGCCGAAAAGTCTGCATCTGCTCCCAGATCAAAACCTGTTTGTCATTCAATTATAGCTTTAAACAAAAAAAGACAAAAATACTAAAAGGAGGGAGGGAGTGATAACTGGGAATATCCACATTTTCCTGTGCCTTCCTGTCCCTAATGTCACCAGAAAATAATAGCCTCCCTGAAGTGTATTTACAAGTCTGAAAAGGAAGAGCAGGGAAGTTCAAGAAGACATCTGGAAAGAAGTCAAGTAGCAACCACTAAGAGGAGTAAAACATGTTGTTCCATGCACTGAACAAAAGAACAGCTAGTGCTTAAGACACAGTAATAAAAACTCATCTTAGGTGCTCATGAAGGGAAGGAGCTGGTTTTGCACCCAGCTTATTCACTTGGATCAAAGAATCCTCCTGTTTCCAGCTCAGACCTTTCCTCAGCCCTTCCTTGGAAGTCTGCTACCACAGACCAATAGACACCTTCACATTTCTCAAGAAGATGGGTTCCAGATGTAGCTAACCTGTGATGTCTTTGTGTGCCCCATTCCCTTCCTTCTCAGTCTTCTTCAATGAAAACTAAGAATTTTATGGAAACACAGGGTGGCAGGTGATGGACTGTTTCCCACAGCTCTCAATCCTATCTTCTGACATTCTTCATCAATAAATCTGATCAGAAGTGTACTTCTCCTACAAGAGCAGCACAGCCAGAGGAAAGGGAATACACACAGCCTGCACAGAGGAACACCCAGCAGGAATGATCTGTCCATCAGGTGAGGCATGTTTTGCTTTTGCACCCTAAACTTGCAGGTATCTGACTCCTTTCCACAGCTGTCCTCTACTCATCCTTTAGGTTAAAGGTTTAGCACCTCATTTTCACTGACCCCCTCATTATGCATTGCTCATAGTATTTTTAATCTGTGGGTATTGTTCAGACTAGCTTTATTTTTCTCTTCCAGTATTTCGCTATTTGTGTGTGTGTCATCTAATGTAAGGGTTGCAGTGGTAATTGCTACCCTTCTGTGGAAATGCTCAGTAATCACAGCATAAACCTTGCCTAACAACCAGAAAGCAGCTTAGACTTGGCTCCAAGCAGCCTTAATTTACATATCCAAGTGTATTTTTGTAAAGCTAAACTAAATGTGTGTTTATCAGAGAAGTCATGCACTCAAAACTACCATGGCCTCTTTTTCACATAAAGGTTGTCTGTAGAAGGGAGCTGGAATCTACTGCCAGGATGTCAGCTATTGTCAAGAAGCCCTTCTGCCCAGAGAACACACAATAATCCCATTCCCAAACCAAACCTAAAATTAGCCTTTGCCAAGGTACTGTCCACGTTGCATAACCAGTTATATCCACCAGGACAAAAAGAAAACAAAATGTACAAACAAAACCCAAACCCAGCACAAAAAGAAATCCAGAAGAAAAAAAATTCCCAACAATTATTTTCCCTAGGGTGAATTGGTTCTTGTGCCCATCTATCATCTCAGTAGGTGTTTTGGTGATTACAGTTATAATACACAACAAAAAAGAGGCCAAACAGCAAGGCAGATAAAAATTGCTGATGGCATACAATTGTAAATTATTTAATTCAATTAATCATTTAAAAATTATGATGATCTAAGACATCTGAACAAAGCAAGCAAGCATTAAGGATCAAAATCTACATCACAATTAGACAGTACCTCATCAAGCCAAATATATCCAGAAGAACTATTTACAAAGAGAATTTAATCAATAGCTCACAATAATAATGCCCACTGGATTGAATAATGTGAATAGGAATATATGCAAACACATGTCTTTGTTTTCTTGGAGAAACAACCTTCTGAAAAAAAAAAGTAGTAAGAAAATGATGGTAAATGAGCTATAGTTCCATCCAGGCAGGAAAAAAGACAGTTGTAAGAGCAGCACAAAAGTGGAACCTTAATTAGAAGTTTCAAAGGCAAATATTAGCCAAATAATAATAAATAAATAAATAAGCAGAGAATATGTCAAGTGACAGCATCACAAGGAAGGTAAAAGCCTGTGAAGGGCAGCAGTGAGAACAGGAGAATTGAAAGAAAGATTTAACTAGGCTTTATAAAATTAAGATGAAAGAAGACAATTCAAAAATCCCTTGTTTTTCACTATTGTCTTAAATTAACACAGGCTGAAGAAATACTTCCTGAAGTAACTGTGTAACATAACTTTAAGAAAATTATAAAGCTATTAACAGTGGAAGAAAATGGAAGAACACGTTTCAGAAAGGTATTAGTACTGAAATGCTTAATAACATATCGACTTACTGCAGATTCATATTTCTGGAGATAAATTAAAAAATACTGGTACATAAAATGGGACTAAAGCAAAACTGAAAGCAACTAGACTCCAGAATTGTGCCTTCTCTGTTTTCCACTCAGCTGACACCTAATCTCCAAGGCATCTAAACACTATGTGCACTTCAGTCTCTGATCTCAAATCCTGCATGTCCAGAAGTGTCTCAGGTCTGTACAGCAGCCTTTCCCTTGTTGGTACATCACTCATGCCACAGCTTGAATAAGGTTCAGAAAGTGAGAGTTCCACACCACTCCAGTTTGCTAAGCAATACCATGATTATCATCTCTGAGTATGCCAAAACAGCCACAGCTCTGGGAATGCAATTGTAGCTCTCTGCCTGGCTTGAGAATTTTTATATTGAATTTTGTGTTAAGCATGCCTCAGAGAAAATACAGAGACTGACCTGGAAGCAAGGACAGAAAGACCACGCACTCCCAGCTGCGCACTCAGCATGGAATTCATCTCCTAATGCAGGTGTCTGGGTTTGCTCTGTAGTCAAGAAGGGGCTAAGCAGCACAGCCAGAGGGTTCCAGACAGCAACTCACTGATCCTACTGCAGACAGGTTGGTCAAATGAATCACTGCTGACTAGCTCACTCCAGCACTGACTGTGGCAGTCTCAACACCAGCCTAGAATTAACACCCACTTGCTGGCACCTAAAGCCCTACCTTTACTAGGTAATTTTATTGTAGATTAATTGCCCCTTGATTCACTCACTCACATCCAGAAAAGGCCACTTTTCCTCGTTGTACACTGGTAGACATGCAACTGGAGGGAAGAAGTTTCTTATCCAAGATTTGTGTGGCAACAAATGAACATCAATATCAGACAAGAAATAAAGTTATGATCCTGTCAACAAGTAACATAGCAGCACCAAAGCTTTCCCTATTCTGAAAAAGTACCCCCACTTCTTTATTAAGAGAAGATACATCAGTTGTTTCATTTCAGGGATGAAGACAAAACTGAAATCCTTGCCATCCTGTTCTTGAATTCACTGATAGAACATTTGAGAAGTGCACTGTACTTGTCCAGCATGAACAGATCTAGAGGGTACGTGGTGAAAAGTGGCAGCTGTACCTGAATCAGCTCTCACTTTGATTTGAAAAATAAAATCCTGAGACATGCCCAAATTTGATTCTGAAGGAAGGTTAACTAAGAGTACAGACAGTAGCACCGAGCAAAAACAGTTCTGGGAGTAGCTGTTTCACAAATTTGTACATAGTCTGCAACAAAAAAAGCATAAAATGATTCCACGATTATTTCTAAGGTAAGCAAGGTGACAACACAGGGGTTTAGTTGGTCCCATGCTTGTACAGGACTCTCAGTTCAGAGAGAAATGCTGGCTTTTTGAGGAGCTGTACAAGTTATTTTGAATGAAGAGGATCGAGCTGAGTGATAGGACTTTTATCTATTTATCTATTTTTTATGTTTTTATATGCTATGTATTATATCAATATTTACTTTTTTTTCTGTATAAAATAAAAACAGTTCTTCTGTCCCAGATAAAGAATTTTCAAAAATAAATACTGTCAGAAGTTTCAGAATGAGCAGTCATGTAGGTATTTTTGGTTAATAAGAACAATTTGCTAGATGCATTATGGGAGAAACACATTGTCTGGAAAGCTGAAAGAGTAATCTAGACTGGTAGACATGAATGACCTGTCATCAACCAGCTGTAGAAAGAAATTGCAGGAAAGGTGAGGGGAAGGAGATAATTGCTTGAAGGATGAGAAGCCAGAGAGTCCACTGCAACCACAAGCTGGCATTTAAAAACTGCTGACTGAGAAGACAATGTCTTACAGAAAAAATTGCCAGACCATTAGCAAAGTCCACAACCTTTTATAGAACAGTTGGACAAGACACTGGGAGGAAAGGATACAGACAGGAACTGACACAGAATTTATGGTATAAAACTGCAAGAGTTAAGAGATGCCAAGGAACAATCTATCCAAGGTGAGCTGGCAAGAGGGCATGATGCCCACCTACTGAGCTTCAGCATACTTCAATACTAGCATAAGATAATTTAGTCCACAAATAGTTACCACTTCTGGAGATTCTCAGAGCCTTTACCTATACCTGCTCACATGGGCAAAGGTAAAAGCACGTTCTAGCAGGCAACCAATACTCTACAGAAAGTGAGAACCCAATGCAGAATCATGATGGCGCAGAATGGCAATATATTTTGCAATTCAGATGGGAAGTTCCTGTTCCACCCTTTGCTAATAATGGACAAAGCCATCAACTTTCTTACAGACAACATTGTTACATTTTCAATTGCATGCATCGTCCTTAAATCCTAATGGAAAAGAAAGATAGGACAGATGGCGAATGAAAAGGCAAAAAGCCTTTCTCAACCCAACTTTGTTAGAGAAATGCAGTGATCCATACCTTCAGAACAGAATATTTTAGATTAAAAAAAATAACCTAGGTCTTAATCCTGATACTACAAACATGTATCCAACACTTGCTGTGCAACAAAGGAGAGTGATTTGAGGCAGAGGCCACCAAGACTTACAGGGATGTTATTAAGGGCAATCATTAAAACAGAAGAGTAGAGTGAATTGCTTAGCATGACAAATTAGATTCCAGTCCCGTTGCCTATAAACAATGTTTTTCATAACTTTCTAGTACATGTTTTTCTGCCTTTCCATATGCAGAACATTAACGTGTATACACTAAGTTACTACCTCCTCATTGCAGTGGCTCTGTCTCTGTCCTGGACTAGAGGTAGCAAATTCCTTCAGCACTCAGAGAGAAAAACAGAGAAGGAAAAGTCCCAGAGGAGAAATAAGGGTTATTTGCTAGAATACAAACAAACAAGCAAACTCAACCCTACCAACAATCAGCATTAGTCACAGAATGCACTAGTTGACATTTATAAAATCAGTTACAGGACTGCAATTCTGAAACACAGACTAAGTTAAACATGTTAATATTAACAAAATGTAACACAGGTTTTTCTGTAATGTTACTCCTTTGTAGTATGCACTTATTATCTAAGAATATGCCACACTACACAGTTTTGCACAAGCATGTGATGAAGAATCCTCCCACACACCCATTTACTGAGATAGGATGAATTTGTGGAGGAATGTTAACTTTGATTTTTATAGGAATAAAATCACAGTCTAAATCTAGCTTTTCCAAGTATTAATAAACTTTATCACTACACAGAACTGCAGTATAAAAATGATGAACCAGTATCTGTTTAATTTTAAACACTTCATTGTGAACCATAATTACTGATCAGCTTCCTGAACAATGCAATGTCACATTCATTGGCCCTCACAGACTCAGCTGGATAATAGATGTTCATATATTCATGTTGGGCTAAAATAAATAAAAAATTTCTTGTGACAACACAATAGAAGCTGATCCTAGCTTACAGTCTTAAGCCATTTATTTCTTGGAAACGCCAAGGAAGCCTGCCTAGTACATCAAAATAGCTTGCAAAGGGGTACCATGTGCTCCCAAAGTTAACAAATTCAAATTTGGCCACTTATTTTCAAATTCTGTATGGTACTAGAAGGAACTTACTTTTCCTCATTTAGGCAAATCTCTTTTTAGAAAGTCCAAAGAAACAGAGATAGAACTGGTGAAATGAATCCATAAAGAAGTTAAGACATGAACTGTAAAGATTTTTTCTTTTTTTAAGGAGGGAAAGACATTTTAAAAATGCTCTTGCAGTTTAATGGGTATCTTAAAAATGAAGATATTTCTATCTGATCAAGTAATAACAGTTCCATCATTTTTGTTTGCTGTGTTTAAAGCCAGCTGTATCTGAGCAAACTTAATGGCTGGACAGCTTTATCCATACAGCACAATTTCTAAAGTAAACAGTTTTATTTCATGCCAGGAATGAGAACATTAAGAACAGAAGTCACAAAGGTTTATGAATAAAATCAACCATGAGTGAAGAGATGTAAAGACAATTATCTTTCTGCTTTGCAGCTTAACCTTTAAAGCAAATGTCCCACCATTGAGAAAATAACAGACCACTTTTGGGAAACAAGAAATTACCTTCATATATATGATGATATTATCGAGCCAAGCGAGGAAGCCTGCGTTAAAGTGCAAAATAGGGGCTTGTGGTGCAAAGCAATAATTTCCAGCAGTTACAGAGATGCAGGTTCCACATCCAGCTTCATAAATGCAGCCAAGTGACTCCCTTGCCAGAGCCCCAGGAAGACAGCCTTAGACACAATTGCATGAATAGTGTCCCCAAAAAGCTGCTCTAAAGGACTGAACAGGACATCAGACTCCTGGAGCATGGGGCCACTGAGCAGCTGCATTGCAGAGGGTGTCCCAGTCTAGGACTGTCACTAAGGGCTGTGAAGTCATTTCTGCTCAGCTGCTAATATCCATTGGGTTGGGCACTGGGAAGGCAGCAAAGGTCAGCTGCAGGCAACTTAAAATCCCCATGATGGCACCCAAAATGAGCAGAAGCAGCAGGGATTAGCTTGGGTGCAGAGGGTACTCAGGAGGGCTGACAGGCTGCAAGCTGCCCCCTGTACTCTAGCCACAGCCCCCTGCAGGATCTGGGGGTCACACAGCAGTGGTGGGGGGCTGTGCAGCTGATCCATGAGGTCAGCCAGCCACGAGAATAAAGACACAGGCAGGGCCCACCCTCCCTCTGGCACAGACCCGCAGTGGGCCAGCAGAGCAAAGTGGGTGAGAACTGCACCATTCACCAGCAGGAACCAGACAAGGGCAAGGCAGCAAATCAGGTCTGGTGTCAAGCTGGGAAATCCAAATGACAAACTGGGAATAGCAGAAGACAGAATTCTGCACAGACATGCACACAGCACAGCTCAGGCACAGAGCAACACTGGTCAGGACCATGAAGGACCATTAGTGCCCTCAGGGTGTATAGGGAAGAGACAAATGTAACCTGAAACTCTCAGCAGCCCACATAAAAATAATGTTTCTGGACTGTGGCTCAATCCTTTTCTGCTTGGCTGTAAGAGAGCGATGACAATACTTGGAGGCATTCAGCTTCTTAACTCCTGTAATTTATAGGTTCTGCTATTTATCTTCTTGTACAACTACTGTTCCACCTGTGCATATGGCACAGATACACAGCGTGCATTGAGCTCCTGGAGAACTGAGGCAAATCAGCTAATCTGAGCAGGTTCTCAAAATGAACCAGAGACATGTTTAGACTACAAACCAATACTAGGATAGTATTTTAATTTATATACACACTTTCACTATGGAAAAATGCATAGCATATTTACAGGAATAAACAGAAATACAAAGCAGCATTACAAGGACAGTCATAGATCAAAAATAAATGAAAAATAAGTAAGTAAATTACGTTGTTAGGCAAAACAGCCACTATGCACGTTGAAAAGATTTCAAAAGGGTTGGCATGTCCTGCCACCATTAAGCCATTGATAAACAACCATTCAAAAAATTCAAGAGTCCTAGATTTTATTTACATGACAGAGTTTACAGATGACTTGCACAAAATAAATACTTCTATTCACTCTTCCCTCTGTCCTTCTTCTCTCTGACCTAGAAAGTTATAAAGATATGAATGTCTGTTCAAAGGCAGAACGAGCCTCTGTGGTTTCTGAATACTCAAACAGTAAATAATCACATCATACTTAAGAGCACAGAATAGGAGCAATTGTTATAATAATGGTGGATACTCTCAAATAAGTGAAATTTGTACTGTAAGAACAGGTTTCATGCTGTCACGTTTACTCAGCCAATCATATACCCAATCCAAACTTAAATGTTTCATGTGCACCCCAACAAAAGTCCACTTAAATCTTTTAAATATATATTATGATAATATTTAAATGTTATAAATCCTAATGCTCTCATGCACCCAAATATTCACTTTTATTCAAAAGAGGTTTAACATAAAAACATTAATTCTGTGATATATTATATGATTGATTGACAGTTAATTATGAGAGGAGCTCAGTTGAATTTCTAAAAGATTAAAGTCTGTGAAAAAGTATTCCAAGAGATGATGAGGAGTCATACAAAATAACATAAAAATAGTTGTCTTTTTCTGACAATTCAGTGTGTTACAGGAGAGACAGGCCTCCTATATGCCAGTTTTTTCCTTCTTTGTTTTAATTTTCTTTATGAAATTCTGCTATTTGAAACACATAAAAACTTATCAGATTTTCAAATGATGATTGAAGATGCATTGGGCTAGTTCCTACTGCAACATGTCAGTCACTAAAAGCATAGAAGATATTTCAGAATGAATCCCAAATCATTCAGGATTGATTAAACATCATTAATGTGATAACCTAAACTTTAAGGAAGTTAATGCAGGCATGTTGAGCCACAGTTCTCTGCTGAACCTGAAATTAAGATACCAAGTTCCATGACAAAGGTGGAATGGGGAAGAATATTGTTACCACGTTTTCAAGTGAGCAGCATGCTCTACTGGCCAACTCAGCATAGCAAAGCCACAGCCCTGACTGCTCTTTTCCCAGTGTCCTAACTATTGGAAAGGCTGTAATTAAGCCTATGCTGAAAGACTGAGATGAAGTAGAAGACCCCTCCATCCTCGTTTCCCTGTGGGTTTCCACAAGGAAGGGTTCTGTTTCAGCCTCACATACCATGACAAAAATATGGGTTTAAAAAAAAAATAAATAAAAAGCTGTTCTTCTGTATAGCCACATCAACACAAATATGGCAGAACTGTATCTCCATACATAATCAAGCTGTAGAATGAAGGTGCTACCAAAATCAAATACTTCATGCAACTGTGGAAGTCTTTGTCAAGGTTAAAAGTGTTGCAGATAATGTCCAGATTTGCATTAAAATGTCTGGAAAACAATTTTATTATTAGCCAATAGCACATGAAGGGACTAATGTGACCTTTTCATTGCCTCCTGCTCAAGAGATCTGAAAAGAAACCTCATGTAAGAGGTTTGTGGGAACCAAAGCAAATCTGTCAAGGTCACAGGTATAAACATTTTACAAGTCTCTGCACTTTCCTTGTGAGCTTCACTCGCCTGTCCTTTCTCAGACCTCAACCTTTCTGTGCATTCAGACTATCTGTTCTGGGATATATGGGTCACCCCAGCAGAAGTGTCTATGTTATATAAGCTGACACTACCTTCAGCAGCCAGAGGAGTGTCACACAAGAGGCAGATGGACAAACTGGCTGATTTTTGCACAGTGTTGCTTGAAGAATACAAAGCAGCAAATACAACCTACAGCTCCCAGTTTGTATTCACAATATCTACAGCATGATTTCTCACCAGAAAAATTAGATTAGCTTTCATACAACCACAGAAAAAAGATTTCAGTAAATAGTCCATTCCTCTGCCATTACAAAAAAAAAAAAAAAAAAAAAAAAAAAAAAAAAAAAAAA
>WBND01000020.1:2267200-2287291 GCA_013398595.1 Tychaedon coryphoeus | reverse complement strand
CCACTAGAAATCTTTTCCACATCTTCAGTGCCCTTATTATTAAAAAAATTACTAACATTTAATTTTAATTTTCCTTACTGAAATTTAGGCCCATTTGTACATTTTTCCAGACACAATAAACAGTTTATAACCTTCTCCGTTATTAATAACAAAAAAAAAAAAAAGTTATACCATGAGTCTATTACTCAAGACAGGAAATAACTGACATATGATACCAGAAAGGAGAAACTTTTATTAAAACATAAAGGAAAAAAGATATTATCCATGATAATAGCTCAGTTTTAGAAGAGGCTCTATTAGCAGCATAGAAATTCAGCATTAAAGAGAGATGAAGTAGCTCAGCTAAATTAAATATTCTCCAGCTGTTCAGTTTGGACAAATTTCATGTAAAAATACTTAAAAACCTGGCTGAAGTGCAACAATTAAATTACTATCTCTTGGAAAAACTAATATCTAGGAAAAAACCCATAGCATATATTTTTACAAAGGGTGTAAGGAAAGATTTGGGGACCTTTTTGATTAATTCCTAGAGAAGTGTTAGAATAAAAAGTATCTTAAGTGTAAAGACAGCACAAAAAATAAATCATAGCTAGGACAGGTTCCTTCTATTAATAAGTCACATGAAATCAAAGTAATGTGCATCTTTAGCAGAATTTTATGCCCTGTGAATTGTGAAAAGGCAATGGAATTTATAAATTATAGAGATTTTGGCAGGATCTCATGTTGAATTTTCACAAGGATATGAAGCAACCAAGATCAAAATCTGCAAAGGGTGTGAAACTGATGGTCACAGTACTGCTACGTGGTTAACAAGACTCCACATTAGTCTGCTCAGTATTGTTGGAGATTTTCATTAATCATCTAAATAATGCAAGAGAAAGGCTATTGTTACTAAATTCAAAGATGTCAGCAAGCTGGGTTGTGGGAATGAATGGATTCAGAAGGATCTTAAGATATGTCTGTTCAACAGTGATTAATATCCAGTGGTACAGTACAATTCCTGGGATAGCAAACCTCAGCATAAGCATCCTTACTATGCTAATCTTAAAAGTATTTAGAGTATCACAAGAGCGTGAAGTGGAAACTGAAATATTTAAAGAGATGTTTGTTTTTGTTTCATACAAACTGCACTGGCAGGAGGAAAGTACAACAATACAAAAACACCAAAGATTTATGTTGCATTTCAGGCTGTTTCCAAAGTTACTGGGTAGAGCTCTCATGCTCTGATGTAATATACTGGTCTAATCAACAAAAATGAGGATAAAACAGAAATACAAGGTCACAGCAAGCACTTAGAAATGGATTTAAGTCAGGCTTAAGGATACAACTCATTCTCATTCACCATTAGAAGTCTACTGAACACAAAATTACATCTGAGATAGCTGCCTAGGGCACCTTTATAGCCGATAAGCAGACACAGGCACATCAAAGTCAAGTTTATTTCATCCTAGGATACACACCTGACCATGAGTCATACCCTTGTGCTAGACTCTTCTCTCCATGAATTATAGGGGTGAGTGAACAACTAGCTCTACGCAGGCACCTGAAGCTAAAGAAGTATTGCCTTGTCCTCAGTATTTAGGCAGAAGCTCTGAATCATCTGTTGTCATAAGAACAGAGTGGTGACATAATTCTGGAGTTGGGGTTTTTTTTAAATCTAAGTTACTGCAAAACAAATGAAGACCTCAGGCTGCTGTTTTCAGTCTGGATTTCTGTTGCCAGTCAGGAGGAAGGCGGTACAAGGTCATGCAGAGTTGTAAATGCACCTTAATAGCTCTGAGCTCAATTTTTCCAAAGTACACAGCTTACATCCTTCTGAGCTTTGTGGTTTCTGCAATTACAGGCACTGACTTCTGTACTTTTGGATGAAATTCCCTGCTTCATCCTCTTCTGCCACTGTTCACTTGTCTATCAGATGGTTTCGGAGAGCACAACATTCTCATGGGTCTTTGTAAGACCCATGGTTAGGACTGCTCAAACTCTCCCACCAAGGTTAGTCTTGCTTTGATTTCAGCAGCACTGAAATTTCACTCACACAGGTTTTGGGCATGGATGAACATCAGGTGTGATGTTCAGCATTGTACAAAGACAGATCTCAAAAAAGGGAGTCTTCTTCCCAAGTTCCTCTCTAACACACATTTTCAGTAGAGACAAACTGCTCAATGATTATTGTCACACACTTATAAAAATTTATATTTAATCATTAAAATGGGTAATAAAATCACTCAACAGCACCTGAGGGTGATCAGAATAAAACAGCTGCCTCCTGTTCTTCAGAAAGGTATCATCTCATGTTATGCTCATTTGCTACCGACATCCATTTTCAAGTGCAGCTTTCAAACTCTGCTCAACACTGTAAATGCAGAGGTAAAGTGGGCTAGTTCTTCCAAGTGGGAGGTTTGGGGAATATCAATGGTTGCTTTTCACCAATACTCTTGATTTGTAGGTGAGACAAGACAACACTATTTCAGGGGTGGCTTTATACATATCCCTTTATTTCCATACAACAGCTACTTCCAATTCTCATTGACTTCAAGACCTCAAAAATCCACAACTGTGATTTTAGAGACAAAATTAAACACACCACATCATCTTTTCTCCTATTTCATTCATGTGCTGAAGAACTGAGGACAACTGTGGCTGTAAATGTAGCACATAAGACATTACCCTTTGATACAAAGGATTATTGAAACCTGTGTGAAATGCAGGGTTACAAATGAAGCTCCACAAACTTTTGCCTGATTTTAAAGGCAAACTGAGTGACTCTGTAAAGGATTATGAACTTAACCTTACAGATTATACATAAAAAAGCATAGTAAGTTATAGGACAGCAAACAGAACACAGAACAGCAGCCCTTGAAATATCCAGGAATAGATTTCTGAGAATGAGAAGATGGGGTTGTGCAAGACTGGGGCCATAGCTCCAGCACTGACTACTGCATATATCTTCTTTGGTAGTAGAGGCTTTGACCTTCATAGAAGAGTTTACTTTTTGGTGACCTCTCTTTGATTTAATTTTTTCCCCTCATTTTTTCTGACAGTATATACTATTTATGAACATTTCAACCTTAGATTTATTTTTTTTCCTCATAGTGGCCCATTCCTCTCAGAGGCATGAATTTCTGAAAATCAGATAAAATCCCCATATCAATACTTTCTGCACTTAGGGAAAGAAAAATCTAATCATAACATAAGATACTGCTAATGTGCTATGTCAGCAGAATACATGAAAAAGGCATAATTTTGAGTGCCAGGAGAAAACGGTCCCAAAGGATGAATAAATGTTTTCTTCCCCTCTTTTCTGAAGGTAAGGAGAGACACATGATTACAGCTTATGATCCCTGGAAAGGATAGGTACTGGGCTGCTGATTTCTCAAGGTATTCTCACTCATGTCCTTGGTGCAGTGGCAGAAATAAAAAGCTTTGCTGTAGGTTAAATATTTGGGGTTTAGTGTCATGCTGTTAATACTGCCCAAAAAAACCCTGAAGTACAACATATACCCGCATGAAGAATTGGTTTATTTTTAAATTCTCAAGAATATTGCATTGCTTTCTTGCCTTGGAGTTATTATCACACCTCGTTTTCAAAGAACACACTCGAGGAATTTGAAGTAATCCTGAAATTGCTCCACACACAAAATTCAGTCTTCTCAGAGTGTCTAAGAAAGAGTCCAAGTCTCCCAGGAAAATGGGGGTCACATAACAGTTCTCCAGATACCAGTCAAGCAGAAGGAAACATTTTCCTATGTATGCAGTCAAAAACTGTTTACCAGCAATTGTCCCCACTTTCAAAGCGCAAAATGGAATTTGAAAAATTGATTTCTGTACCCAATGACTAATATCTAAAAGAATATGCTACTCCATACTTGCCCAATTCTTTTTCATTTAGCATTCCATATATCTGCTGCAATACAAGAGAGACACCTGAAGTAACTAGACCTTTTGATATCTACCATGGAGGTCATTGTTTTCCTAAAGGTGATCTTCTTTAAGAATACGTAGGTAAAATAAAAGCAGAAGCAAGTAAATATGGATAAATATTGGAAGGATTATACCATACCAGTATTACTTAATCAACATATACACTTTCAATTATAATTATATAGCATTAATTTGGATCCACTTTTGCACATATCCAGGCACAAATATTTTTTCTCTTTTGGGTATACCTCATAGTGTTAGCAGAACTCAATTCTAAACTTATCCATAAAGTAACTAAACTTATCCATAAAGTTATCCACAATGGTAATAAACCATTAGAGATTAAGAAATAGGATAAAGTAGTATTTATTCACCTCTGAAGCTGAGATCCCTTACAGCAACCCTTCCAATTTTCACATTCAGGAATATTCTTCATCATGAAATGAAGAGTTTTGAGAATACCAGAAAAGAGAAAGAATCTCTGTGTGAAAATACCTGTGACTATCTCTGATACTATTCCAATTTCCCTTTGAAATATAGACATTTGTACCTCCAGAGTAAAGTAACTTCATGGTGGGAAGAGGAGAGAAGCATTCTTCCATAACTTTAAAGGTCTAGATGGATCTTTAAAAGCTATGTTACTTCATGGAATTCCAAAACTGGCAAATATTTTCTACTTTCCTCATGGCTTAGTGAAACAGTTTAATACAAAGTAAACATAAATTAATTAAGTCAGATGGTAAAAATGCCTGAGGACAATTTTTAAGAAAGAAAAACAAGTACAACAATAATGAGATGCTACAACTTTAGTGCAAGCACAGCTTCAATATCCCTCGTACATAACATCAAATTTGTTCACATCTTAAATACTTAAAAACTTTTTAGAAAGTATTTCTTTTTCTCAAGAACAAAATGATGGAAGCTCATTAGTTTATTTAGACCTCAAGCACTTTTTCTATTAGGTACTGGAATAATAAACTTAACCTAGAAATATTGCATGAATGCAGATCTGGATGCAGCCAGAGCTTTGGATAGATCAGCTTAAGCATGGCAATGTCACACAGCCTGGTTCAATAACCTGATTCAAGAAGTGGGCTGTGATTAGATTATGGTTGGGCTTTAGTCTAAAGCCTGCAAGAAGGAGCCCTTGACTCAGTAGTCAAAATTAAGTAGAATCTGTATTCCTAACTCACTGGCCACCTTCATCTTCCAGGGAAAAATAAATGAAAACAAAAGCAAACAAATAGACAAAAGTTCTATTTTTTAGGGGGAAAAACTTGTAGGGAACAAATAAAGAAAAAAATAATATTAGGACAAAACTGACAAAATTAAGTTTAAATGTTTTATTACTTAAGTTGAAAAAATGCTAACAAATGCATATAATATGGTGACTGCAATTGTTCTGGTCAATTAAAAAATGCATCTCTTCCGACAGCAGTTGGACACATTGTGTGAAGCACTCAGTTTCAGGAGCATTTCTCTGAATACATTTTGCAGAGGAAAGTAGAAATTTCCAGACATTGCCAACAAAATGACCGACACTTCCTTTCCTTCTTTTAAGCTTTCACTGCCTTGGGTTTTTAGCTTTACATCTCTTACTGGCGATGCTTTGATGCACTGCTGGTGAAATAATTCAAACCTAAGCTTGAAGTAAACTTAAGGCCTATTTCAGGATACATGAATAAATATGCTGATTAAAGATAGATAAATTCTACCATTTCCTTCATTATTATGGATTTCTGCAACAAAAAGTCAAAAAGAAAGGCGCAATCAGGGACTGATTTTAAAGTACAGCACCCTCTGACATATGACTAAGCATCTCTTTGCTGCTGCTCAAATCTTGGGTACAGGAAAAAACTCATGGAAAAATTGCCTGTGATCTTTCAAGCTCATTGTTGCCAGCAGCACTTTCCTGCTCTTATCAAAACTTACTGTTAATTTAGTGTCCTGGTCCTGGCCAAGACGTGTTTAATTCTTGCAGTGGGTCATGGCCAGGACTCTTAGATTATTTTATACTACATCATGTCATTGCTGAGGGCATGGGGAAGAGAGTCTCTTCAGGGGAGAAGGGTTCCTTCTGGTTGAGTAAGCATGATGGAGGGAGAAGTGGGGTAAACCCAATCCTGAGCATTTTAAATGTGAATCACTCACCTCTCTTGTACAATTTTATTATTCATATTTTGCCTTAGTGTTTGTTTTCTTATCTCATTGCTGTTTCCAGTAAACTGTTATTATCTCAACCCATGATCTTTGCCTTTTGTGCCTCCAATTTTCCTCTCCATCCCACCACAGGGAGTGAGTGATGGTGATTTAGAGTCTTAGTGGGAGCACTAAATAGGGGAATGCCATTCCTAAACCACAGCAGTTAGTCACATAAGCAATGCAATTAACACGACCTGTGTGAAGTGACTTTTGTCACAAGACAGAGCTTGCCTGCCCCCCACATCTCTTCAGCATCAGGGGCAGAATATTTGTCCTGCAGGATGTTAATGTTCCCTCCTCCCTTCTAAAAGCCAGCATGGTGAGAAACACAGTCAAGCTCTGGGAGGTGAAATGAGTCATACAGTGCCTGCTCTTTTCTGCCTTTATCTCACTGTAACAAAGCAATATTAAAGTTTAGCTTAAGCAAGCTCAAATGTTCTATTGTCACCAATTTATTTTTTTTCTTTACTTGTTTATAATACCATCCTTCTTGTTAGAGCAGAAATTCTTATGTCAGTCCTGATATGAAAACAAACAGGAAACCAACTCCCAGAAAAGTCTGGAAGAGTGAAAGAGCTCACAGATAAGATGACATTAAAAAATTATCTCAAAGAAAAACTGCTCTGGATGTCAGGAAAATATTAAGGAAAAAAGACCAAACCCAGCATAAAATATTGACAAAAATATTGCCCAAGAAGTTGATTATCAAATATATTGAGCTATTAAGTGAAACACCAATCTTTTCAAAGATTTCATGCTTTTATGTGACATATTTATCACTTTTAATGTCAGCACACCCCACCTCCACAGAAGTGACCAGTGAAATGGCATTTAACATATGCCTGTGTACAGTTAGCAGCTTAAATGAGAAAACTCTTCTTCATGCCTGCTTCAGAAAACTGAACGAAGGAACTTCCTCTGGGCATTATCAGTGACTCCTCATTGACGGGCAAGGAATTCCAGGTCACTAATAAATGCTTTACTTGTGTGAGTATTTGCCTCCACAAGATGAGGCTGAGGCGCCTTTTTTAGTTCTCTAAAAACCCTCAGAAAATAAATCTTCAAACAAGTGTTGCTCATCCAGCAAAAAATATAAACTAAAAATTCCTGTGCATTCTTGGAGAGAAGTCCAAAGGTCAAGGAGCTTGACCAGAGTCTTGAGGACAGGACCAGGTAGAGTGCATAAAGGTGACAGCTGTAATGCAACTAACTTGCACTATGTAGGATGTGTGAATTTCTTGTTTTCAGTGGAGAATTTCTCCTTCAAACAAGGCCAAAAAACAAAAAGCAAAAAGAAAAAAAAAAAAAAAAAAAAAAAAAAAAAAAAAAAAAAAAAAAAAAAAAGAGAGAGGGAGAAAGGAAGAATAACTTATCATGATAGTGAAACTCCAGGATGGTCCAGAGCTGGGTGAAGGCTGAAAACACATTTCAGTAAACAGCATCACACCAGTCACAGGCAATGATGTAAACACTGCCAAGGACAATCTATATCAAACAACTTGGGGGAAAAGTGTGAAATAGAGCAGGAGAACCAGCTACTCAGATGACAGACACGAGCAGAGGTGCTATCTTCCCTGCTGGCCTGAGATCCCATACTGCAGAACAGAAGGACAATGCCACCCAGCAGGGACCAGTGAAAGACAGACCAGGAATGGGTTCAGTCTGTGCTGGTGGAACAGCTGTGGTCAGGGTCGCTCTTGGCAGCACCAGAAACACAGAGAGGAACGGGATTTCCCCCAAGTATGGTAATCTTTGCCAGGCAGCCTGAAACCACAGAAGGTGAGGCAGCACAAGTCAGAGCCTGAATCTTATGATTTCCTGTAGATCTCAGAGAGGCTGAAAGGTCCCTGGGTCACCAAACAGTTCTAGGAGTCTATCTTTAGTGACACCAAACTTTTTACTGAGTATGCTTTAATCACCTTGATCCTAGAATTGGGATCCTAGATATGAAATGCAGATGCAGCAAGTGGGACAGTACCTTTTGCTGGCTGCCTAAATTTAAACCCCTGTTCCTACTGCTTACAATTCTTCCAGACTGACACCATCTGCAAGCAGGCAAATATTTTTGGCATTGATACAACACTGTTTGGGTCATACATAAGAGAAGTTCTCATGCCTGCAATTTACCCTTTGTCTCCAGGACCTATTCAGCTTTCCATAAGAACCACACATGCTATGTTAATAAAGTCTGGAAATTTCATACTTCACATTTTTTTCTAAACTTTCCCACTGCCCACATCCCTATTTGCTTTGGCCAGAGTGGGAAATTCATGCAATCACAGTCCGTGAATGAAGAGCAGTGTTGGAGTGCACTGTGGACAGAAAGCCCTCCGATTTTCTATTCTTGCTCAATAACCTACAAGCACTTTCTTATTATCTCCTGACTTGACAAACTAGGAGAAAAAAGAGTTAGTGAAGATCCCAACTACACATAAAATTACAATGGTTTTAAGGTCATTCTGTGAAGCCAAAGCAAAGCACAGCTGGATGCTCATTCAGTTTTCAAGTAGCATGTTTTCAGAGAAACACAGAATAATATAGGCTTGAGTTATCTAGTGCAAACACTCAAAGCAGGTCTCATTAGATGAAGTTGCTCAGGTATGACCCATTAAGCCCTGAAAACATTGGAGATTCCAGAGTCTTCCCAGCAACCTATTCCTGTGTGTAATAACACTTATGGTAAAAAATTGTATCTGATAAGAGTTTCCCATTGTTCAGTTTTTGTGCTTTGCATATCATCCTACTATTGCCCACCACTAAGAGGGCTCTGGCCCCATCATCTCTGTATTTTCCAATTAGTCAGTTGAAGAAACAGGAAGATCTCTCCCAAACCTTCCCTTATCTAATCATCTCCTCATATTTCTTGTGCTCCACTTCCCCAGCAATCTTGATGGCCCTTCAGTGGACTCATTCCCTTATGGCAACCCCTTATGTTGGGAAACACAGAAATTGAGCCATACTCCAGATATGGCCTCACAAGTGTCACAGAAGTGAAAAAATCACTTCCCTGGAACTGCTGGGTATATTCCTGCTGATACAGCCCAGGAAGAAGCTGGTCTTTGGTGCTTTACTTGATTGGCCTTTTTTTTTTTTAATTAGGTTTATTTCTATTCTGAGAATATTTCAATTATATTTCTAAATCTTTAGTTCACTGGAATCTAAAATAAGACATTCAAAACAGAAATAACATCCTGCACAGGGGTTGTCAGTGTTCTAAATACAACCAGGAGGAGCTGGTTCAACTTCTGCACATACTTACATCTGAGGCTTTGTTTATAACCAAGAGTTGTGCTAATTTTACCAGCATGATTTTGCCTCTTACTCTGTGGAAACAAATGATCTTTAGAGCATTTCAGCAATTAAACTGAAGGTATTTTCAAACCACTGCCAGTAGAATGACTCTTTATGCACCTTAGGGCAAATGAGAGTTAAGCACCCAAAGGGGCCAAGTAGAAATTATCTTGACAACAATAAATGCAGTGCATTCTGGTAGTAATCCCCCACCACACCAGACCCATACAATAAATCCTGTTGTGAAAGTGCAAATCTAGTGATGCTTTTTAAGTTAATATGGCATTGCCAAACCATGGCTTAAATAATGACTTACTTTTACAGAAAAAAAGATAACATACTAATTTATTTCTTTAAGAATAGCAGACAAAGATCTCTCAAATAGAAAGAAATTATGTTTTTTTCTGAAACCACTTTAATAAAAACAAAGACATTAAAGTTTTATACCGAACATTCTAAAATGCTGAAGTATTAATTCAGGGTAATAACTCCTATAAGCATTACTGAATTATGCATTTTAAATTACAATTTTCAAAAAATGGCAGCGAGTATATTACAAAACTGAAAATAAATTTCACAAAACCTATTCCAAGTATTTTCTATGCAATGATTTGTGTGAATTATTTAACATTTTCATTAACACTGTCTGGAAACTTACAATTTTATCTGACTCGTATCTTAAGATCCTTGAAGTGTTTAAAGACCTAGTTCTGCAAGTCTTCCTGCATGGACAGGCCACTAAATGCACACATATATATTTCTAGACTGCAGGATATTCAGTACTGAAAATACAAACTGGTGCTGAATGTTAACACCATTTGAATTGTATTATATTGACATTGCTCCCTTTGAAGCACTATACATTTATTCTTCCATACTACATTAAAGAAAAACAAACTCCTCAACTTTTTTGCTGGTTTTCATGTTTTTTCAGCAGTGTATAAAATTTAGGCTTCAAAAGGGAGACAGAATTCTACCAAAGGAAGGTTATACTTTAAAAACTCGAGTACATCATGCACCCAGTTAAACAACAGAAAATAATAGCATTGCTTAGCTCAGCATCTGTTTTGAAAGAGATATGGCAGACCAAGTAATTATATCAAAAATATTCAAACACCAATTAATATTTTACACAAACTTCAAGTAAAGATTGAAGCTGTATCTCATGTTATCAGGACCATCCAGACCATCTCAGAACATAAAAGAGTGAGACAGACTATAACAGCCTTTGAAAAGTTAAAGCTGCTCAATTGCCCACATCAAGGAGAAGGCAGCTGGCAGTAAACTTTCCATAGGAATTTTCAACCTAGATATGCAGAGGAAGTAGGTGCCTCAGTGAACAATATTAGATGCTGAAAATATCTTAGGTCCTCTTTTATTGGTGAGCTTTGCTGACGTCTAAACCTCTACACACAAGCCTCTATCAGTAAAAATTCAGATCAGTAAGCAGCCAGTAATGAGTGCTGCCGATTATGCTCACAAATGGCTTCAGTTTGCTACCCTTTAAACCCATATTCTGATTGGGGAAATAAACAAAACTCAGGTTTTCCTATCCCAAATTAATCTATCCATAAACCCAGTACATCCATTTATCTTTTTCCAACATTAAACTTGCCAATTGCTGCCATTTCTCCCTTTCAGCAGCTCCCAAATAAATGGACTGAATTGAGCCTAATTAACACACTACAGAATAAACACCAAATATGTTATTGTATAGCTTAAAATACCCATACTATTTTTTTCACAGGGCTACAAAAAATTCCAACAGCCAAAAATCAGTTAATAGGAGGGAGAGTAAGAAGTGTGCAGCTTTGCTACAACTCAGCAGACATAAACAATGTGAAGTATTTGTATGCATTTCCCTAAGGTTATATCAAGAGCTATCTTCAGCATGTTGAAAATTATGAGTAAGGCTTAATTTGGGTATTAATAGCTATCCTGACAATTTCATCTCTGCAAATGTTATTACTGCTATAGAAAAAAAAAAATCTATATCCATCTTGCTGAGGCATTAGCCTAGATCTTCATTAGATGAGAGGTGTTTCTTAGAATTTAAATTCATTTGCATAGAATGTATTTTGGAAAACAAGAAAAAGGAGGAAAAAAAAGAGTACCTTGTTTTCCAGCTTTTTTTATGAGATAAAAGTAACAGATATTTTTAAGCTTTGCCTTTATTTTGCACCCATATGTTACATGTACCTGCAATTATGTGGAGGCATATCCAGTATTAACACTTAAATATTTAATTTCCTAATATGCTTATCTACACAGGATGTCTAAATGAGGAATCTTGTACTCACAGTACATCATTATACAAAATTCTACCTGAAATCATTTTTGCCCACAAAGCTGTAGCTATAGAAATAGAGAATATGAATATTTCTAAATGAAAGTCCATGTCAATGTCCACAATTTTATATTTGTTAGTGATTGCTTATTACATGATTTTATATCTTATGCTAGGTAAAAGTCATAATCTCAAGCCATAAATGCTTGATTTCATGAAGATATGGGATGCAGATATAAATCTATAGAAAAGCATTTGAAACCACAATATAAAATTACAATTATGAAATTCGATCACCCATAGAAAATACCTGTGACCCACTGTTACAAAGAAAACAAAAGAAATTAAGTGCAAAGCACCTACAAACAGAGTCTTCAAAGATGTTACAATGCATTCACTCTGTGAATTCGTACAGGCTTATACCACAAAATACCCACACCCTAGTTGGTGAGAAACTCAGTCACCAAAATCAGGTGCACTAACATCCTTGATTAGCATAATGTGGAAAAACACAATGTCAAAAACCATACTGAAGATATTTTTAAAAATTATTCGATCAATAAAGTTAATGTCTATCATCTCTTTCGTGGTTGATTACTACAAGGAAAACAATCCTTTAATATATATGTGTAAACATGCTTTTAAAATAATGCCTAAATAAGAGAAATTGTGTTACTTTTCTCACATGGTAATTCTACATAAAAACTCAAGTTAAAATATGAATAGAATCCTGTCATTTACATTTTGTATTCAAAAGGCACACCAATATTTATTCTTAGCTAGAAGTCCCTAAAAGTGCAATCATTCCAAGACTTAACACTATGAGAATGGTTCAACTAGCAGAACAGAATAGCAGCAGGAGTCATGTTACTACCTGAAGTACAACAGAAAGCAGGGCTGAGAGAAACAGTCAATGCAAACATATGTCTCAGCTATTATTCACTCATATATAATTCCAACAATGCACCATTTTCTCTGCAAGACAATCTAGAATAAGCACAAAAGTAATTTTCTCTCTAATAACGTGGAGCACAGGCAGATCCACAAATCTGTTTTTGTTCACTAGCTATGCAAATTTGCCTTTTGTGGCATCACAGAAAGCCAGAAAATGATGGAGAAAGGAAGGAAAATAACTGATGCCAACCATGCAACGCATGACAGAGCAAATGGAAGAAATTCATTTTGTCTAACTGCAGGATGGCAGCATTGTGATTGACACCATTTAGTTGGTTGCTTAGCACTCAGGTCAGCAGACTGAAATTGCAGTGAGAAGCCAAGACTAAACATTCTACCATATGACCACAGTGCTTCTACTTCTGGTGCAGTTCTTCATTGGAGAGAAGATGCAACCTCAGAGTTAGACTTTTCTGTAAGTATGTTAGTATGAATAAATTTGTATCTTTTACTCAAATCAATAAAACCCTCCAACAGTTTCCATGCTCTGGAAAACTCAAAACTTCTGAAACTTTCAGATTATTCCTTGAAATATAAGGATGGGATTTAAGTCTACAGGTTTGGAGTTTTATTGTTGATTTGTTTTTGGTTTTTTCTCCTAATGTTTAACAAAACCACAGAGAGACAAGAGACTAAATCAGCGGTAGACACTAACAAGTTCTCAATAGAGAACTTAAATTTATCATTAGAATACAGATTAACTCAAGACAGAAAAAGACCACTTGTCAATGTATCAGCTGCAAAGAGTTAGATGTCACAAGAATCCAAGTTCTTCACCATAGGTGGAGCTCCAAGACACATCCTGAGAAGGGGCTATGTCAGAAATACAAAGAAAAAATAATAAAAGAAAACACTTGAGATGAAGGTAACTCCATCATCTCCAAAGAGAGAAAAAAGCCCCAAGTCAGAGGTGATGGAAGAAGAAATCGGTTTGAGGCTTAGATGCTTAAGGTAGATGCTAACCATTTCAAAGACAAAACCAACCTTTTTCCTATCAAGCACAAGTAACAGGAAAGAGAAGCTCTGCTCTTTCCAGTGAGCAGAACTACATTCTGAACTGCAAGAACAGGAATGGTCATTAGCAGAACTTTCAGCTCTATAAAAGTCTACATGCCTTCATCGTTCTCTCCATTCTGGGCCCATCATGAACTCCACCCCAAGCTCAGAGAGAAGACCATGGAAATGAGACATCCAAAATAATATCTTTGGCACAGCCCACTAGCAGGTGCAATTCTCTGTGTCATGGTCCTGGTTTGGTGCTGATGTCACACAAAAGCTTCTCCTGGAAGCTTCTGTTGCTTGTGTTTTGCAGGCTTCTCTGAAGTCAGTCTTGGCTAGGAAATGTGCCTTTCTGAAACACACAGTGAGGTCATGCTTCTTAAAGGGCATTGGGTCAGCTCTGTAGATGGGCATAAAGGCAAGGACTATCTGCCTCAAACTTTTTTTTTTTTTTAATAGATTTTTCATCCCAAAAGCAAGAGTGAATGCTGTATATAACAAATAGAGGAGTAGACAAAGCTAAGTGACCCCTTTGGTGCTGCAGGTATAAAATTAGTTCCATCACAAAGACCACTGTTTCCAGTTCAGTTGTAGTTTCATGTAAATAGCACTTCCTTCAAGTTCTCACTCAAGTTCCAGTCTCAACAAGCTCTAGGTCAGCTACACTTACCCCTTAGTGCTGCCTTAAGATGGCTCTTGACAGAAATCAATTTATGATAGGTTAAATTCAGACAAGCCTATACTTGTCAAACTTTCTTAAAGCAGGAAAGGTTAATATTAAAGTCAGTGGTTTTATCTCCACATTTCCTTTTTTTGGGGAACCTGTTACGGCTCCTGAGGGAATGGAATGAGTAGTAACCTCCTCTCTGACAACTTCCCAAGGACATATTTTTCCCACACATTCTTAGTTCAGAATGTACCAAGAGTTTCATCCATCTCTGGCTCAAGTGAACCCAAAGGTTACCCACAGACTTAATTCAAAAGAAATCCTTGTCCCAGCTTTAGTTTTGTAGTCTGGTCAGTACTGGAAAAACTAAAGTAAAGCTGCAATACAATAAAACAGTTCTAACTATCACAAATTATAGTTAAATGTCATATAGACATTTTTCTCGATGTCTATATGTAGTCACAAAAATTTTATGACATTTTGATGATGCAAGACACTGTTTAGGAATAAAAAGTCTATCACAGAGTCCTGAAAAGCAGAAATCTCTGCTAATTATAGAAAAACAAGACTTATATTCATTTAAGCTTTATAGTGCATTATTATGATATCCTAATTAAATTATTTACTAACCTGAAAACAACTTTGGTTTTTTCAGCCTTTCTTTCAAATTTTTTTAAACTTTCCAGTCATTACTAATGGGGCTATCGAAGAAATGAAGAAAGCATCACAGACACTCATCCAAGAAGATAGTACCAGTGGGGAAATTATCAGCCTGGAATGGCAACCAGAAGGAGGAAATATACTTCTCTTACTCTTCTAGAAATACAAAAGAAAAACGCGAGACAAAAAAATGTAATCAATACCCTATCAGAAAGCATTAGAGGCCCATATCTGTCTTCTCCCCACTCCTGCAACTGCAAATGAATGCATTTAAGCAAAGACAAAATTGCAAAACACTTCTTCTGAGCACTATCCAGAAGTTGTACCCCTAGGATTTCTTCCAGGTCCTTCAGGGATATACATATTATGTTGTTCAAATTCCTTGACCCAGTCCATATTTAATCAAATTAGTTACTTGTTAGCAACTGTAATTCTTCAAGACATTGACATATACATGCTCCATTTATGAGCAAATTGCAGTTACTAGAATGTAATTTCCACCTTTCTTGCAGTGACTGCCCTCATCCACATCCACACAAATGATACTTTGAAAGAACTCCAGACTCAGCTATCAGGATCTTGGTGAGTCCTTCATTGAGACAGTAACTGAAGGATCACCCTACCAAGTCATGTCCATAGTAAGTATCTCTGCAGAAACAGATTCAGTTCCAGAGCTATACTAAATAAATGCTGTGATAGAAGAGATTTTTCAGTGATGTCCCAGACACAGCTTGAGCTCTCATACAGCATTTTGTCAAGGTACAAAATGCTTTGCCTGTGTGAAAATGGATTTTGCTTTGGATCTGTAGATATTAATACAAACAGAATTTCCCAAGTCTAGGAGTGAGCTCTGTAAACGTAATAAGAAAAAGTTCTCTTAAAACCAAAGTTTCAAGGTGTGACTTCACTCTCACAGGAATGAGATTCAGCCTTGGATATTGTCTTTAGGTGGCAGCAGGCAAAGGACAAGCAAAGACACAGTCTTGGTGTCAGAATTACATCTGAGATCTCCAGACACCACCAAGAACCTGCAAGTCTAACCATTTTCTCTTCACATTTATCAGATGGCTTCCCTGTCCCAGGCTGCTCATTGCAGATTCCCACTTTGCCAAAGGATATTCTCCTGCACCTGAAGAAAAGCAGAAATCCTATACCAGTTTCTTAGCATTGAACATAATAGTATTGTCACCATAAAATATGACAACCTGAGAAGCAGATCCAAAATGTTCTACAGGCTCTGAAATTGCATATTCATGTTGGGTTTTCATTCCCCTCAGAACCAGTGTCATCCTTCTGGCTGCTGAAACAGATCACAAAAACAGAAGGTCTGTGGGGGTCTGGCACATCAAATCAGGACTGTGGGAGATGCTGAAAAGGGCACTGATGCTTACTGATGCTGGCTTGAGCTATTCAAAAATCTGGAGTGCAGCATTGTGAGAACTGATGTGTTTGACAGAGATGATGCCTGTCTGAAGAATGGGTGGTTCTTCGCCAAATTCATCAAAGAATCTGAAGGAATAGTAACCCTGAGACATCATAAAAATACTCCCTCTCTTGAAACATAGTGGGGATAGTGCAGTGACTAAATCACAAACCCTCTTGTAGACTTAGTTTAAGGAAACTTAAATATTCAAAAACCACGTGGATGTGGCTCTTGGGGCTAAGGTTAAATGTTGAACATGACAGTACTGGTTTAGCCTTTGGACTTAATGAATTTAGAGGCCTTTTCCAACATTAAAAATCCTATGACTGTTATTCCATCATCTCCCCTGAGACAGACATACAGAACTGGAACACAAATCCTTTAAGGTTGTAGTTCAAAGTCAAAACAGGAGCCACTTTAACACTCAGAGACAGAATAGTGGTTTTTGTCATTCAGGTTGTACACACAGAATGCTGTAAAATCGGGAAGAGATGCCTCCTATGCCCTCCAAAGCTACTTTTCCTGGATTCTTCACACAAAGGATTGCCTACAAATAATATACTGAAAAACAGATACATCTAGTGCAGTACAAGAACCTCAGAAGATTGTTTTAAATTAAGCCAGAAAAAAAGAAAACTATCTAGCATACTTTGTATTTACACTTTTCACCCAACCCGATGTTCTGTTAGGAGAAGACAAAGAAAGCCCATTACAATCCCCAGCACACTTGCTGTATTGCATCAGAGATTAAACCACTTTACAAATGCTTACTTAGCTAATATATTAAGATCTGACAACACCTGTTGAACCTCAAAGATTAACTTTCTACCACAGGAGGTATAACATTTGCATAAGGCTTGCATTTCATTTTAGTTGTCATGGGCATTCTGTGGGAGTCATGAAATACTTGTCCAGTCACATGAAGGTATTGAAAAAATTAAATGCTGGACAATGATCCACAGATTCAACCATCATCTGCCTGTGATGATGGTAGTCTGCAGTGCTGAGAACTTATAGATTTTAAAGGAATATTTTCTCTCAAAACAGTGGTACTGCTAAAAATAAAGTTCACCCAAGTGCATGTAAAGAGGAAGAAAATGTTGCTTTAGGTTTTAGCAAAGGCAGAGCTATAAAATAAGTTATATCTGTATGCACTACAGAATAAAAATAATTCACTAACCATCCCCTTCACAATGATAACCAATCACCAAAATGTCAAACAAAAGGATGGAAAACTTTATTGAATCAGAAGCTTGTCGGTCTTCTGACAAATGTGTCAGCTGTGGGCATTTTAGTCAGCAATTTCAGTAACAACCAAAAGGCCTTTTGTACACTGCACATGAAGACAGCCTTCAATTGGCACGGAAAATAATAAATCCCAGGCTTTTGGACCTTTAATTCTCACTCTTTTTTTGGATGTGTTGGAAGAGATAAATAGGAGCTTTACTGCTATCCTTGCTCACATCAATCCAGAATGTAATTTCATTCAAAAATTTTATAAATTGCATGCCTTATTTAAAAATCTGGAATCAAATGTTGCCTTCCAATGTAGGTCATCAGTACAATTCTCAGAACAGCTTCAAGACAGCAGGCTGTATGCACAGCATAACAATGCTCACAAATAACTACCCAATGGCAAAGACACGCACACTGTCTCAAAAATCCAGTTTGGGGGATGGGCTGGAAATGTTCAGACCCAGAATGCTTCATAAATGCATTGCTTTGGGCAAGGCATAAGTATCAGCTGTATTTCTGTGGGTAATACCCTGTCAATCCCAGTCTGCTTAAAAACAAAAGCACTACAACAACAAGTCACTTTTTCTCTCCCAAAAACCACAAGGGATGGAGTCAGAGGATGGACTAATGCAAACCAAATGAATAGTCTGTTTATCAGCAGTAATTCTGCCAATTTATTGAAATTATGCCAAGTTTACTCCAGATTCACATTGCAGCTTTGGTGAAAATCTGGATATACAGATCTCAGTCAAAGAAAGAATGCCAGAATTCTCATATTCTTAAGTAAATTTTTGTACTTTTGGCAACCCTGCTTCCTGACATTCATGTGTCCAGAGAACAAAAAAGGTGGAGAAAAATGGACCATTTCAAACATGTATGCCAATTATGATTATCCAGGAGAAGTATCCTTCTACTGACAGGTCAGCTTGCTGCTGTTTCATTACTCAACACCTAAACTACCACTTCATATGATCAGTATTTTAAAGAGAGAGCAAATAAATCTCTTGGGGGCACTAGCATAATGCTGGTAGTTCTTAGAAGGCTTTTTAAAAAAACAAAAGCTTAATAAATAAATAAATAAAATTAAAAAATAACTGGGCTCACAGAGATGACACATTGTTCAGGTTTATTTCCAGAAGGCCCAGAAAGGATCAACTTGCAAGTCCCAGAGACTTGGGTCAGGAACACCTGCTGTCACTTGTGTCAAATAGTGCCACTGTGATAAATTGTCTTAAGAGTTTGATAGAGACTCCTATTTCTTACATTGCAGAGAAGAGCTCTGTATTACATTATCTTTTCCCTGAATCTCTTAGAAATACTGAATGTACACTTAAGACAGTTGAGAATATAAAGAGAACCTATGAGTTCTTAAAAAAAATGAATAAAAAGCTATAGTTACTGTAAAAGCTGCCTATTGACAAATTTGAGTCCTGTAATTAAATTTGTTCACGTAACACAGCATACTAGAGTAGTATTACTAAATCAGTAACCTAACTGCACTCTTTTTGGTTTTTTTACAGAATTTAGTGCCTGAAATAGCTTTTCTTCTTGTTTTAGCAAATAAATTTTGCAGCTTACACACAGTAAACCGGTAGCTGTTATAAAACTGCAGTAAGGCAGAAGCATGTTGATTTGCTTTCAGAACACTGAAGCTGAGAGGGGAATGCATAGAGGTCTGCTGCAAGTCTTGCTATCAAAACTAGTTTCCTTCACAATGTCCACCTATCATAATCAGACTAAATAGAAATATAGGATTAAATGCCATTGGGAAACAGAAATAAAGCTGCTTTCCCCTTAACACAGGTGAAAAATTCAATAAATAAACAGCAAAACCTGAGTATTAAGACACAAAAGCCTTAAAAAAAAACCTCAACAAACTGTCCTAAAAAATAAAAATAGAGTTTCAAATTACTCTCATATCCCTTTTCCCCTTCACAACATCAGACCTTCAAGAAAGGAAGATTTTCACACACCGATATTAAGCTAAGCCAATAATAAATTTGTAAGTAACAGAAAACTCCCAGGATTAAGAAGCCCCCAACTACAGTTTACAATTTTCATTCTTTAAATATTATGAAAGCTGAACATCAGAGGGAAAGAAAACAACACAACTGTGAGAAGAGCAAATTTATTTATTCAGGCTGCTCATCAGTCTACAAACACTAATTGATGAAGGTGGTGTTCTGATAGCCATGCATTCCAATGCATGCTTCTAAACAGCCATTTACTCTATGGTTACTTAGGAACTTCATCAGAGCCTGACTTCATATGCCATGTTAAATGCTGTATTTCAAATGCAAAAACAGAAATTTAAACAGTGGCCTAATAAAGATGATGATTTATATGAACTCATCACAGCCATGATTACTTCCAAAAAATCAGCACATTCAGATGCTTGAGGAATAACTTGGAGAATCAATGCACAAAAAGCACACTAAAAAAAAAAAAAAA
>WBND01000020.1:2244018-2267185 GCA_013398595.1 Tychaedon coryphoeus | reverse complement strand
AAAAAAAAAAAAAAAAAAAAAAAACAAACTACCTAAGGATTGGATTTTTCAGCTACCTCTTTTGCAAAGAGACTGCAGGAGTGACCTCAAACAAAGACCAAGCCTAAATAATCAGGGACCCTAGAAGAAGAGTGGAGAAAGATGCAGAGTGGAGGCAATATGACATTTTTTGACCAAGCAGGCATCACAGGAAACACATTCATAAAAAAATGTGAGATTTGTCCTGAGAAATGTACTTCTCACAAAGTCATCCAAATGTTTCAATCCATGAGTGGGTACAAATATGAAATACCTGAGCTGACCTTTTTTCCGTACTGCAACCTGTCACATCTGCCACTTGAATGCAAATTGAATGTACATGGTAATATGAATTATTCCTTTGAATAATTTATTATCATTTTCATTTGGATGACTGTGATGCTGATGACACTTCACAAATTTCAATAATTCTCTTTCCCCAAACCTAGGGGTTTGATCACAATTTTTATTCTTTGTGCTGCAAAACAAGAAAGGTGGAAACACTGTCTACATCTGTTCTGCAGAGGGATGTGATGGAATGTCATGCTGTGGTTTGTGTCATAACTCAGCAGGTTGGGAGTTCACTGTTTTGAAATAGTTATCAATATACCCACATCACCAAGAGCTGTTACCTGACCTTTTCCTGCCTTTCTCCTTCAAAGCAGCAAAGAAGTCCTAGAACATTTCTGAACTGCTACAACCCTTAACATCCTGTCAGTGAATGCAATAAAATATACACACAAAATGTCATTCTTTTCCCTTTGTGCATCTTCAGTTTCTCTGATACACACTTAAAGCAGGACACAGGACTTGCTCTTCACATGAATGCATTCAGAGGTACTCCCCAGAAGAAATGGTGTTATCACAGATGTGCAATGCATCATCTGATGGGTTACTGCAGAATGACCTGTCTTGTGATGAAGAATTAGGTGATATCACCCATTCATCAGGAGCTTTTCAGTACAGTTTCCATTTGTAGTTTCTTTTAGACATCATTTTGATGACTTCAACCTGGGAAAAGGCTAACACAGAGAAACTAACCAAGATATTTCAAGAAACAGTGAATAGAAGTCTGAACAAAATAAATCACTTTTAACAAGTGGAGAGCTTCAAGAAGTAATTTGACACTTGAAGAAAAGGTAGCATCAAACCAAGAAAAGACCTGTCATGTCATCCTACACAATCCTACTCCAAGAAGTATAAAGCCCAAAGGTGGTACGTGCAACACAGCTGAAGCAGACATGCCAGGGAGTGGGGCACGCTGGAGGCTCAGAAACCAGCTGTGATCATACAGATCTGAAATGCAATGGCTTTGCACTCCCTCGTGCCAACCAGAAACAGCCCCTGCTGCTGGAATCTGGCATTACCATCAATTATTTGATGGGCATTCCTCATAATTAAAAATAATTTATCATACCATGACCCCACCTCTGAAAGGCATGATAGAAATGGAACAAAATGAAACCTTTGTCTCAGATAGCAAAGGTGGTGGGAAATAATAAGAAACAAGTCAGAAAACACAGTGAAATAGATGTGTTTGCAGTTTTGGTGATCTCTGAAGTCAAACAGCAGAAGCCATCCTAAAATTTTAGATTTCCATGCCATACAAGCAAATGAAAGGTATTCATGAGGAAGTCTTATGGTTTTGCCAAGGTGTGACTGAGAACATGAAGAGCAGTTTCCAGACTATGTCATATATTGCAGTTAAAAAGAGAAACTAACTGTATTTTGCATACTTAGACTTTATTCAGGAATATTTTTAGCAAACAGTAAACTTCAATCAGGGATTTGACTGAAATTTCTGTAGATTGAGCGAGTTTTTGAAGCCACTATACAGTACCATGAAATAGATAATCAAATAAGATTATTATTATTATTATGTACTGTTAATTCTGCAGTCTAAAAACAGTATGATTTTTTAAAGGCAAATGACACCGTAAAACACAAAAATTTGATTAAACACAAAATGTTCAAGACCACAAATCGGGATTTAAAAATTAATAAAAACAGAGGAGATGGAGCTGTGAATACCTGTCCTGATTAAATACTATCTTCAACACTCATTTAGAGAGGAAAGGTTTTCTTAGGCAGGAAATTAATATTTCAATATTGGCTGCCAAGATGCCTCCTCCTTTTCTCCTTCATGAAAAGACTACCCCTTACCTTCCCATTTGGATTTGTCTCCTATTCTTGGGACACTACTCCTTAAAACTAGGCTGCTTGTCTTAATGGTTATGCAAGTCAGGGGTTTTTCTGTCAATATTCTGATAAGAAGTTCACTTGCACCAGTCATGCACACATATTTATCCTTATATTGCAACCAGCATTGGTTTCTGATGAATAGAAGTGAACTTGCAGAATGATGATCACAGGAACTAGAGGACCTATAGATTTTTTTTTTTTGCCCACCTAGTTTAAAAGAGAGCATGTTAAAAACCAAACAGATTTGAGCTTCTTGTTCTCCTGCTTTCAGATATGAAATGAAGAAAGGTCATGAGCACATGTAAGAAAACATGTACTTTTTGGAAAAATATGATACCAGTAATGTCAAAGTTGATGATTATCCGTGTTTAAAGGACTTTCTGGAGGGCATGAGAACATTCACTGCAATTAAATGGATGAGAAACCCATGTATTGGAAAAGGCTTTTATAACACGTAGAACAAGTAATAAACAAGTTGCAATAAGACCAAAAACCATATATAAAACTATAAAAGAATAACAGAAAACTCAAAAAAGCTTTCCAGACCCTCAGAAAAGTAATAGAAGGAATTGGAAGGAGAGGATCATATTTTCTATTTTAAGTTTTTCTTAATGGGCTTCTTGTAAGACAAATGAAGAAGCTACATTACTTATAATGTTGAAGAATATTCTTCTTAAAATAAACTCAACTTGTTCCCTAAAAACTTGCAGCCAAACTGAGGAGTTGCACAGAACTTAGCCGGCAGAGTTTGAAGACTGAACGGACACATATTGTCCATATTATCCAAACAGATATTATATGTGTCTGCATACACATATATACACATATCACTGTAATGTCCACCTGTTCAGAATAAGAGCATAAAGTTATGACTATTCAGAATCTATTCTCTGACAGGTTTCAGCATTACAGCTTGCAAGCAGTAGAAGACTAGATACTGATGAGACAGAAGATGAGAAAATATCTGTCAGGCACTGTTTTATGCAAAAGTGGTATTTCATCATAATTTCTACATACACTCTAGTCTGCAGATGCTTATAAGCATACTGCTGTCATTACTAGCTATCCTTTCTTCAGATACAGAGTGCATCTGCTAAAAGAAGATCTATGCTTCACATATAAAATCCAGTATATTTAGTTTCCTGTTGATTTATGCTAGGCCTTCAGCCACAAGTTAGATGCAGTTATCATTGTAAATATTTACACTGTGGGATGGAGGATGCCTGCACTGGCCTTAATGCTCAGATCTGGGAAGGGATTAACCAGAGAGGTGCTGGGGCCCAGTGACCCCAGAAATGCAATAGACACCAATCACAAAAAAAAAAAAAAAAAAATATATATATATATATATAGGGAGAAAAACATCCCCATAGTGAAATTCAGAGAAGTGTCAGCACCCTGGGCTAAGCACCCAAGCCAAGGCTACAAGGAAATGCACGCTTCTGTTTCGAACTCATATTTGAAAAATTTTATCCTGTATGTACTCCCTAAAAATAGAGAGGGGAAGAAAAAGTTTAAAAACCACCTGGCAGCTCGGACAGAGAGAATAATTTTTTATTTAAATCACATTCAGAGCACCTATATCCAAGTGGATCTTTATTTTGTCATTCTCAAAGGTGACTCATGGATTATGGATGCAGAGAGAGATGGGCTTGGGATCCCTCCCACAGGTATTCCCAGGGAAAAGATCTTCAGCAATGCTTACATATAGATACAGTCCCAGTGTGGACATCTTTACACAGAAAAAGGGAATTTTGCATTCTCTCCAGAATTGGGAATAGGAAGGCAGCATGTCTAGTATTCGTCACCTTTTTTAATTAAAAAGAGTCTTCCTGAAAAAAAAACTAAGACTGATTAGACAAAAGACTAAATTGTGTTCATTTGCATATGTATATGTGTGTATATGTGCACATGCATGCATGTTCATGTTTCCTTATATGCTAGGGAAAATAAATGCAGCAAAGATAATCTCAGTATTAACATTACTCAGAACAAACTTCTCTCTATGGCCACAGCAGACAGTAAAATAAGTAACCACAGAAAGGAAGAATTAATCTGGTATTAGAAAAACAGTAAAAATATTCAGGCATGAAAATCTGTGGTAGAATCACAAGTATTGGAGGCAACCCAGAACAGATCAGTTGATCATCTGTTAACTTAAAACATAGAGCTGAAATCCAGTTAGAAGGGGGAAAAAAATCTCTTATGGAAGGAGGGTGAATTATTTGGTCTCCTGAGATGTGTTCCAGCCCTACCTCTTTATTGACGAAAGAAACACAATGCTGAAGGAGAGCCTTGCTACAAGAAGTATTAGAAACACTTTATTTTTGTGACTGATTCCTAACTCAGTAGAGTATGTTTTTGTGCAGTGGTAGACTTCAGAAGTGAGACTGTATGTATGAAAAATGTTTGTTTAGCTAACCTGGGGACCTCTTCTTGTTTGACAATTTGTCAAACATACCCAATACTTGCAGCAGGACCTGGAAAAACCCAGTCATGTGATCAGATAGCCTTAAATAATTCACAGGTCCACAAACAGTGGCCAAGTCTTCCTACGTCTGCTTGGAATTCTAGCATAGCACGCAATGTAAGTCCCTAGTCTCCACAACTCAAGCAATTAAAAAAACAAAAGATCCATTGGCTAAGCCACAGAATCCTCCCTAATGCCACCACATATGAGTTACCAAATAAGTGTCCATTCTCAGGAGCAAAGTGTCTCCATTTTGAAATGTACCCCAGGGAAAGTCTCCTGGATGATGTAAGCATTGGCAGAACTAGTCTTGGCACTTTTATTATAACCAATTTTTCAGCCCCACTACAGGAAATTTATTTTCCCTTGAAATCACCATTTGGTTTCTGGGTACATTATAAGTGCCTTCAACTAGGCACAAAAAATAAAGTGCTCTAAGATTATTAGATATATTTTTATAAAGCAATGTTGATGTTCTTCAATGGTGAGGAAGCTTTGCTGAATTCCAGCCTTAAGACAGGTCTTTCCTCCAGGAGCAAAACAACATGCCTAATTCAGGGCCATGAAAATGAGTGCAATGTCTAATCTCCTGCATGGATAAGGGATTGATTATGCTGATTAACATAAAGCACTCTTAGACCCAGATTTTATAGTAAGCCTAATTTGAAAACAATTAACTTGATTGCCATTGGACAAATCAAGATATTATATTTTAATAGGGAAATTTTTTAAGAATCTGTTTTCACTCTGTCTGTATTTTCTTCAGTTTTCATATGTCATATCTTCATAGTAAAAATCTCTTCTCAGCGCCATTTTTCTTCTGATAACTGGCTATCCATTTTTTCAAAGCTAACTTGTTTTTCACAACCTAACTGCTGCTCCTTTCCTTCAGTTGTATTTGTGGGAACTAGTAAAACCTAGTTTATGGTCATTTAAGCTCATTGCTTTTCTAACTAATCTAGTAAAGTGGGAATTAGACTTCTTTATGTCTAATACAGTTAGTTTTTTGTATGGGGAGAGTTTTCAAGTTCTTAAATCTTTAGGTTTTTTTTTTTCTTTTAATATTTAAAAGTAAAATGAAGGAAAGATATGATTAAATAGTGAATCAACAACATATTTAAGGAGTCTGAAGCTTTCTCTTAGCTCCAGTCTTATACATGGAATAAGCAAAATTTCAATTAATTCAGCTCCTTCCCTCAATGTTGTATCCAAGGTATGAATAAATATACCTATAAGGATGAGTACTACCACACCCAGCTCAAGTCCCTTTTTAGCCTGTCACAGCTTATACTTTATAATGAAATGCAGAACAACAGTAATGATACATGTTCAAATAGGACTTGGAGAAGTGGTAAGCAAAATTGGCTGTGACCTGCTGCAGGGTTAGAACAAAATCTAATTAATTGCTTATTAAAACTTCTCATGGTGGTTATGCATAAACAACTAGGATTTGCATATGAATTCACTCAAGGTTTAATCTAAGCCCAACAATGACACTCACTGGAATATACAAATACAAAAACTGTATAAGGTTAGGTGGCAAGTAAGATAAGTACAGTACATTTCTTAACACACTTACTGGTAAAACAACCAAATAGAAACAAAAAATCTGTTCTGGAGTATTTGCAACTTGCTAATTTAGACAAGTTTTATTAGCCATTGCTTCAGCAGTAGAAGCCATCCATAATAATGCCTAAAACATACTGAGAAAATTAATTTAATTATGAGAATTTCCCCGACAGCTTTACATTGTATTACCCAATAAGTCCAAAACAGTGTGAAGAACACTTTAAAAAGTGAGACACAGTAGATCAGCACTTGATCTGCAAAAGTAAAATAACTAGAGAACTGAGTGAAAAAGTAGGTAAAAATACAGAAAAAAAACATGAAGCAGCTCAAACTTAAGAAAATTAAGTTAGTCTACCTAATTAAAAACAAGATGATGCAGCATTTTTATATTGGTTTGGAGTTTTTACAAGTTTAAATATTAACAAAGAAAAATAATACAACTTTCATAGCAATCATCAACACCCTCTTCATTTGGTAGGAAAGAATATAAATAATGTAAGAATAAACCATTGAAGCTGTCTAGTTCCAAACCCTATTGTATTTTATAGGCACTCGAAAAGGCAGTTACATGAGCACTTATAATTTACACCGGTTAATGCATTGTAATTTTATATTCTGGATCCATATAATTAGGTAAGGAGTTGTAAAATACAATCGCATGTTCTGTGGCAGTGTCATTAGGATTAAGTACATAAATGAGTTTTGCATGTTTAAGTGTTAATTATTTCTAATTACTAATCAATTAATGTGTTTCTATTTCATTTCTCAAAAGACAGGCCATAAAAATGTTGTAATTTTCTTATTAAATCAATATGCTATAAAATCTTTTTAATATTTACATATAAAAATGGTTTTGTCCATTTTTCTTATTAATATAATTTTCCATAAAGAGCCATAGTGCAGCTAAAAATATCATTCAGGAGAAAAATGTAAGCTCATAAATGAGGCACAATGCCCTACTACTCAGACAGTAGTACCACATATTTTCACATAATGGTTGCTTAGAATCTTAGTAACACTTTGCAAATCACAGCTTCTAACAACTGTCAGCAACTGGCAGACACTGTCAAAAAAAAAAAAAAAAAAGAGAAATCAGTGATGTGCAGTTCAAAATCTCTGATTTCCTACAAATATATTTTGGGCTGAGAAGGCTGTTGAGAATGAGGGAATATGGAAAGCTAACTCTCTCCAAGCACTAAGCAGACAACCTGGCTCCTTTTGAATACTCTGCAGCACAGTACATCCAATATCACTCAAAGCTGGAGCATTGCTATCCTCCATGATGCCAGTATCTCTGTTCAGGCATGCCAGAGCAGTGACATTCCAAAATTCTCTTGCACATCATAACCACGATCCACACAAACTGCCTCTGTGTGCTTGAAACAGCACCTGTACAATTTTCTGTTAGTTTGTCCCTCAATGTGTCTTAATATCAAGGAATAAATATAAAATTTAGCAATGTACTAGAAGAATCTGGGGTTTGATGGAAAAACAAGGTTCAACAACCTATAAGAGGCTCCAGGACCATTGTCTTCTACAACAGTTTGCAATCTCCTATACCTTAACATTCACTGAGGGAATTATTTATTTATTTTTCTCACAATAATCATTTAATTAATGAGTATTGCTTTGCCTGACACTAGTAAAATGAAAACTCTATTGCTTTTCCAATGTTTTAATGTCAAAGCCTGGCACAGCAGAATTTACCATTGGTGGAGTCATTCTTGATGATGACCCCATTGCCACAGATATAATTCACCAGCAATTTCCATTCCTCTTCCTGTTTTGCCCACTTCACCCCAGCAGCATGGCAAGCACCTTAGCATTTTCTGATTAGTATAGCTTCCTTACGAAAAAAAAAAAGCAATTTGCTATTTGTAAGGGCTGTGAAATTCTTCTCCTGACCACATCTATCCTTCCCTATAATATTTTAAGACAGTTTGGAACAGCAGCACCATCATGAAACGCATGCCTTAAATTAACATGGCTGAGGCACAAAAAGTTTCAAAACTCATTTACATGTTCTAAACCAGTGCATGCCTACAAACAACATTTGACAGGCTTGGCAGAGCTGATTAAACTTTGCCTGTGCTCTAGTTCTCCCCCGTCTCTCTGTTATCCTCTGTGAGTGATGCAGGCTATTGTAAAAAAATCAAAGGGCTACAAAGATGGCATACAAAATATCTCAAAGCAAGCAACTTAGTTGCTTTTAAAGTAAGCTGTGCTATTTTGTTGAAAGAAAAAGCCCTTACAAACCAAACTTTTCCCCCCTCTGTGTGGGAAATAGACATTATGGTTTTTACCTTAACCATGTCAGACACAGAAGCTACAGACACCATAGCATCATTAATCTCTTATTCAGGTTTCATTGATAGGCCCAAGAAGATCCAAAACACAGAATAAATGTTTTGTGTAGCAGATATACAATTGCCAGTATTTCCTGGTTGGCATTTTCTTTACAATGGAGCACATAGCTTCTGCATCTTCTCTAAGACCATGGTTTGGATAAACAGCAGAGTTTGAGTGATTATTCAGTCAAATGAAAAGCCTACTCATGGCTTCTTAGGATAAAACAAAGGGCAGGAGCACCTAGCCACACTGTTTTTTGTGTATATGGACAATCTTGAATCCAGCACATCCATTTTACAATGTGAATTACGTAGTGTGAGTAAACATTCCAGTGATACAATAATTCCAACCTTATTGGGGAGAAAAATAATTTTTAAAAAGAGAGATTATGCATCAGTCACCAAACAAAATAGCCATCTAAACCATGTTAGGGCATACCAGTGGAAGAGGGTAGCACAGTCTGTTTTTACCTGCTGCATTACACACGTCATGGGGCCTGGCTGTGACACATTATGTCTTTTGGAGAGTAAGTCTCAACTTGCTCAGACTCTAAATGTGACTGACACAGGAGGAGTGGTGGGGAGAAAAAAACAATTTTTAAAATTGTGAAAAAAATAAAAAGGGATTTGGCAAAGGAATAGGGGTAAAACAGGCAAAAGGAGAGAATGTCATGCACCAGGAAAAGTGTAGGTGGATGAGGAAGGAGCAACAGTCAAAACAAAGCACTGAGAGCTGGTGAAGAATAGATACAGAGGGCATTTAGTTCTTGATACAGTGCAAGAACATCTCCAGCATGTTGAAGGAGTTCTCAGTGGTTCAAGAACCTCACGCTCTGTGTTAGGTACTTTGTGGTGACCTGGCATATTTCTTGGTTTGACCATTATGGCTGTTCCAAAGGGCCTCCACTGACTGAGGAGCTATTCTGGATTAATTTCCTCTGAAGGATATCTAGTTCATGTGCATCATGATCACCCCAAAAACTAAGATCACTGTGAATGGAGACTGTCACAGAGATGGAAAGTTGCTTCAGAAACATTTTCCTGCTTGATAACTGACTGCTAATATATACACAGCCTCAGAGTGCAAGATCAATGTTCATCTATTGTCTGCTTAAAATGCTGACACTAACACAGAGGAAAACCAATATAAATGTTTGAAAAGGCACATATTGATGCTCTCCCTAAACAATTAACCCCAATTTGATAATTTCATTGCAATAAGTTTCTTAATTGTTAAAGAAAGTGCTATAATTTCTAGTCATTGCTGGATACAGAAAGATCTCTCTTCATACATCAGTTAAGTGGACTCAAGCACAACAATCCTAAAATACGTAAATATAGCTATTATCTCAGGAAACATTTGAAGCCTATTTGGAATGTTTCAGTAGTGAGGCTGAAAAAACACTCAAACATGAGGAATAAAAAATTCTGCACTCACCAAGCTGAGATTGTGCTATTGTTAAAGCAACACTATAAATATGAGTTGGATGTTGGCACCAAGTCACCCAATCCGAAAAATCCTTAAACACAAATATGAGAAATGCAGGAAATTCTTCCTTCAAGCATTTAAGGTGTATGATAAAGTATAAGCACTGGTTCATTTTCCAACCATTTCCAAATCTGAATATCTTTTCCCCAAAAAAAACCCCAGATACTTGCAAAGCCCAAACCAGTAAACTCCAATTGCAAAATTTAAACATGGTCATAAGCAGGGCCTGGAGTGAAGGTCTGGCATAAATTCCACACTCCTGACCTATTCCAGAACATCAATTTGCCAGTCTAATAAGTTTGTTTACCCGGATTCAAAACACCATTGAAGGGAATTAGATAATATCATACAAAGAACTATTACACTTCAGCTGTCATATTGCTTGCAAGAAAAGGATGAAGATTCATAGTCAAGGTATTTGTGTTAGAGGGTAACAATTACAGTGAGCTCTCGAGATCTCTCATAGCAATAAGCAATATACCTAAATGAGGAAATCCTGGAGGTGAAGTGATTCTGTCATTGCAACTGTCTGCCAGAAAAACTGACCTGGCTTTTGCAGCACCAGCTGCCCAGCTGAAGAGAAATTCCAAGATACACCAGGCATATATCTCCCATGCCCCTGAGCAGTAGAGACGTGCAAAGATGAATAAATACAGTAGCATTTTTCACAATAGCCAAATGCTGTTAAACCCTTCTGCTGCATAAAGTACAATGAGCTGAATAAAATACAAACCATTTTAATTTTGACTCTAGCCAGTGAGCTTCAGAGCACACACTGTGCACAAACTAATGCTTTACAGCTGGCAGTGAAACAATCATTTTCAATAGCCACAATTACAGGACTACTCATTCATTAGGCACAGTCATTGTCAGACAGTTATGAGGAAGCTCTTCTCTTAGCAGCAGCAGGGATTTTTAAAAGTCTGGAGAGCTGACAACCATCCTCTTTCCATAGGTTGCTCAGGAGCTCCACAAAATTTGGAGCATGCGAGTCCAAAAACAAGCCCCTGAGGAAGCCACCTGGAGACCCTCCAGTTTATTTCCTTTCCCAGAGAAACACTCCTGCATAGAGAACTCCCATGGAGCTCTGTCTTGTTCCTCAGCCACCACATCACACTCATGGAGGTGAATCCTGGACAATAAAGATAGAAGACCAAAAAAAACAACCCATCTCTCTGGAGATGATTTAATTTTTTTTTTCCTGGAAGGTAAAACATGGTTTTTAAAGCCTCATTAGACAGAGAAAGACTTGAGTCTGAGCTTTTTATGTTCTGAAACAGAGATTTGCACTCTTGATTAGAATAATGTTACTGTTATCATCTCCCATTCCTAGCAGTGCACATCAGTCCTGATTTTTTCCTGAAACCATTGCACAAAGCCAGCTATCAAATGCATGCATGCAACATTCATTTGCACATATGACAATGACATATGCAACAGATATAAAAGCACATTAAAACTGCTTCTATAAAAACTGATTTTCCTTCCCAGCATAAAACCAAAATCACAGCTTTTTTCTTCAGTTACTATCAGTTTCTTTCACTTGGTTGAACTCTGCCACATGTGGAAAGATAAATTATATATTGATTTTTTTCCTCTGTGTAATAGCCTCATGAACAAAGAGGTAGTGGTGTTGAAAATGGTGCTTCTGGGAGAGAAGGGACATCACCTGCGAGCATTTTGAATCACAGTTCTCTTCTGGGTGTTTTTTCTGAAGTTAACAGACTTATCACCACAGAAGCACACTTCCAGAAAGTGCATTCTGCTGATTGCTCCTCAAATTGGAGCAAAGGAGAGCCATATGCATCTATCAGTATAGTTCTTCTGCCAACAGTACAGCAAAAATAATGGTCCTTTCCTGCCTTGTCCCACTCCCTTTGCTCCTTCATACATTTTATGACAGCACACCACTCTCAGTGTTGCTGCTTTGTGGCTACTCCCATACCTGGTATCTTTTATGTGCCTATAAAAACTATCCTCCAAGTAGAGTTGCCCCAAGAAATGCATCACTGGCAATTTCAGCCTTCTGTGAGCAATCACTTCTCCATAATTCACTGTGCCATGCACAATTACAACTACAATAGGTTATTTCTTCATTGAACACTACAAATCCTTCAGCTACTAATGGCAGAGTTTTCAGCATGCAGAAATCAAACAATATTTCATTTCTCTTCAAGTACATTTTGTGATGGGTTAATTTAGCTAAGTTAACCAACACCATGAGAATAGTTCCTTCAAGGCATTTTGTTATTTCTTTTTTGAAGGCCCCAGCCAGAACAAAGAACGATGCTGGAGGGTATGTGAAAAAACAAAAATTGTTTATTAAGACATGCTACCAGAAAAGAGCTGCCACAGAAGTTTTAGGCTCTACTTCAAAAACATACTAACAGTGTCAATCATCATTTGCTCCACAAACTAAATAATAACATCTATTCCAGCAGGAGCACTCCATTTCTTATCAATGTTCGAACACCAATTTTTTCCTTCTTGTTGAAACATAAAAAACTCCAAATGTTTCACAAAGCATTATTTCAGCTATCTGGATTTCTAAACAGAAACTAGCAGCAAAACAAAGACCTTAGGAAAAAGGGTAAAAAAATTTTGCTAAAGCAAATGTAGATACTCAAGTTTTGAGAAAACAGTAGAGCACATCAGAATTTTATCTCACTGAAAACATTCTACATATCATGTTTGAACATTTTTTTCAAGTAAAATATGACTACATAAAAGAAAGAATTTCTGTCCAAAACAAAAATCTTCTCATCCAAATACGAAAATTAAGTGCCACCACATCAAAACCAAAACAAACAAACAAACAAAAAAACCCGAACAAAAACACCAAAAAACAAACCACACCTTCCCAGAGGCAGAAGCAAAATTAGGTTACCTCTATGGGTTTTTCCATCTCTGTTTAGGGTTTGGGGGCTTTTTTATGCTTTATGGTTTTGTTTTTTAATGTCTGCATTTTTCAAAAGATTTTATTTGGGAAAATTCTAGTAGAAGCCACGTAAGAAAAATCCACAGCAAGATTCAAAGTTATAGTTGAGAAGGACAAGCATTCCCATTAGCTCCATCATTATTAGGAGGTCTGTGGATCCTTTCCTCTACCCTCTGAAGAGAAGCCTGCTACATTTCTCATTCCTCCAGAAGAACCCCAAGCAATGGTTCATTCTTTCCCACTCATATGTGATGGCTGTTGAAGGGGCCAGTGAAAAAGTGACCTCCAGCAGCACCTGGGGTACTGCATTACTGGTGTAATGCATTACTGGTGTGATGCAGAGAGGATTAGACCCAGAATGTCCAAGCCCTGGAAGCATGGATACCAATCTAACTGGTCAGAGGGCCAAACACACACAGTATTTCAGGCATATTTTAATGCCCCTCTCTGCAGGCCATGGCCTCTCCTTGACCTCCTGTTTCTGGCATCGATTACTACATTACCCTTGCTTTTACTACAAGTAAACAAAATGAACAGTCTGTTTAAGGTGGCAAAAATGCTTTCAACCACCAAAACATTTTCTTGATTTCTCATTCAGCCTTTATTTATTTTTTCATATGTTGTCTTTTTCCATTTCACTTTACTGGGTCCTAAACCCTGCTTCAGCAGCTGACTTGGACAAAATATTGATGCACACAATTCTACAGCCTACTAGGGAAGAGTTTGCAGTCCATTTCTCACAGCTCCTCAAGCTCATTCCTTTCTTCCTTAGAGCTCATCTCTGTCCCATAGGAGAGTTTATGACACTACTGGAGAGTTCACAAACTGGGCAGTCTCCATCCCTTGAGCTCAGCACAAGCAAGAGCATCCCACTGCAAAATTCTATACATGTCACTGCAACTTCACTCACTTGCTTGTTTGTCCAAAGAGTTCATTGGAGGATTTCCTTACCACTTGCAAAAACTTGCTTATAATTTGTGGGAGATTATGCAATAGGCACTGGTGAACTTTGAGCATGCAAAATATTCTGTCTGTCCTGAAAAAAAATAAGATGATTGTGTCCCTAGTTAAACTAGAACCTCATCTCTGTCCTCTACACAGAACAGAGCCAGCTATTGCATAAAGCAACTTCAAAAGCAAGGCTGGATATTTTCTTCATGAAGCAAAGGCTATTGGCAGTAAAGAAATAGTTAAAGTCTAAAGCCAAGAAAATGGTGTGTTTGTACAGAACAAAAGAGGGCAAACACAGCTTCCTTCCAGCTCCTGCCCCAAAACAGGCTTCTGTGCTCATTGGCTTTCAATGGAAGGTGAAGTAAGCATAGGTCTTCAGATTTAAAGGTTTAAGACATCTAAATTCTATGCAGTCATGAGCTGTTCCCTTCTCCCCACTTTAGTGGTGTGCATTTTTTTCAAAATGAGATTGTAAGCCCAGTGACACATGCTCTCCTTGTGAAGAAAGCTGACTTTAAGGTCACATGCAGCATGCTAGGATCCTCCCCCTGAGGAAAGGATGTCTGTCACAGGGGAGGATTCTCTGTTACAGAAAGCAAAGATGAATCAGAGACCACAAATGCTGATTTTGCTCTAAACTCTGGGTCTATGGTAACATGTGGGGAAGGATTTGTGGTCTGAATCTGAATGTTTGAAAATTCAAGAGTCACTATTCTAATCTGACATTTTCTACCCTACATGTCCACTCACCCTGCACACTTCTAAGAGTCTAAATTACTGTGACAATGCCCAAAGTGCAAGGCTGGCTTTCATTTAATCAATATTATTTATATTAAAGTACTGAGGTACTGAACTCTATTTTAGCAGTCATCAACATGACAGTTGACAACTGTGTCGTGGTGGCTTCTTCTATTTGTGAAAAAAGGGCTGCTTTATAAGTACAGAAAAAATGAAGGGAATATAGGGAAACACACAGGCTGACAATTCCCTGAACACCGAGATTTTTCTATCAAAAAAAACCCCCAAAACAACCAAACCAAAACCAGCCCATAAAAGCATTTCTGTTTTGCTCTTATGCCTGAAGTTACAAAGGTGGATGTTGTCTTACATGTACTAGCAAATGCAAAGCTGTAAAGAAACATGTCCACTGATGAGTTTAGGGAAATGTTCTGCACTATTTTTCAGGCTGAAAAATACTTTATTCCATAAATATTTGAGTGAATGGCAAGGTATATCTAATATGTAAAAGCAACATATGTAAGGGTTATGGAACTAACCAGTAGGAAAACTACAACACTTAAAAGCACAGTAGTCCAAACACAATTTTGGGTAGGTTATACAAATGTAGACCCTACCAAAATTTGTGTGAATCACAGCTACAAGGCTGAAAGTAAATCTACTAACACTTTTTTCTTATCTACTCTTAGACATCCCCTATCCAGTTCAGTAATTTATTTAGGTATCACTGAAAAAGGATGGACATTTGTCATGACACAGTTTGAGAGATTCCAAGAGATTCACTACACCCACCACCATATACAAAAATAATTTCACAGAGCTTCTTGTTGACCTGTGTGCTTCATGTGCAACATGATTTCACTTATCAGGGAACTACTGAGTAAGGAATTAATACCAACACAAACCACACAATCCTACAGCATTAGAGCCTAGTTTACTTCCATTTCTGAGCTGGGGTTTTTTTTCTGTTCCCTACTACTGTCTCACTGCCTCAGCACTTTTTAAATTTTTTTTTAAGTCCAAGAAAATTATAACAGACTTACTGCAACAGTAAAGGCAAACATTTCAATATGCAGAGGTCAAGTTAATACAAGGTTATTGCTTCCAGAGCAATATTGATTTTACCACACTGAACACACTTTACAAATAACTGCATGCATGTATTACTATAGCAACGTTACATAAATCACTCAGCACAGCCAAGCAATTATTACTGGGAAGCTTTATATTTTTTATTTACCTGACATTTTGTATCTATATATTCTAATTGTCACATTAAAATAATATAAATTTTCCCTGCTTTTTGTTTTACAATATACTACGGCTTTCTCCAATATACTCCACTATTGGCACTACCAAATATGGAGAATTTGGGATGCTTTTACAAGAGAAGGCAAACTTTAGGAGAGTTCCTAAGTTCTCAGTGAAAAATGACTTGAAATTGAGAGTGAATTACCAATGAAAATTTGGGGAATTTCTATCAAAATATATAGAAACAGTTTCAGAAACTCTTCTAAAGCTTTTAAAAAGTTCAGAACATGTGTTCCATTTTATAACAATAAAAGCACCTCAAAGCCAACATTTTGGGCATAGAAGGAATTAAAATTTCCATTTAATCATCAAGAGTTAATGTAAAAGGAGGATGCAAAATGCTACCAGTTCTGGCAAATCAAGCAATTAATCTTTCAAGGGAGAATTGCTATAAAAAATTTGCATCCCAAAATACAGATTCAATTATTTACAGAAATTTCTGAAAAACAACAACAATTACCATCACAAAACCAAATAACACCCCAGTTATATATCTTTAAAAGTAAGATCGTATTAATGGAATATTCCTGATAACAAAGCATAAAATTGTAAAATGTTCATCATCTAACAGGAAGGAAAGGAAAAGGAATTCTCATCTGTGGAAGTCCAGTGTATAAGTCCATATTACTTACAAACACCCACTCCATTGATGAGAGTGTCCTGCTAAGAGTTCCTCAATGCTAGTGCTATGGAGGACTTCTAATGCTTTAAGCAGCTACTCAAAGTTTAGCTGAGAAACAAAGCCCAACCTTTTGCAAAGGAAGACAACTTAAATACCTTCACAGCTGATGTAAGTTGGCTCATTTTTACTTCTCTCCACAACACCTGTTTTTTGTCCCAGCTGCTGATGCAGTGGCTCACATCCACAATAAAAGACCTAATGAAATCAAGCAGAGGAGAGTGCAGCAGCACTTTCCCTCCCTAACATCACTTGTGGCTTTTCTGGATGTGTCTGAAAGATGGGCAGATAACTCTCTCTCTCTCTGCTTCAGAAACAATACTAATATATTCTGGCCTACAAACATGAAATGGAATTGTGATTTTACAACATATTCCAGATATCAAAAAAGCAATTGTGCCCCAGCCTGTTGGTGACTTGTTTATACTAGAGTCCATTTTTGTTTCTGTAGTTTGTGAGCCACAAAGTCATCTAGAAAGCAAAACATTGTAAAGTCATCTGCTCACAGGGAGCACTGCTAGGAATTCCTCTAGAGTTAATATTAATCCTGCTTCAGAGTATGGGTCTTTCTAATCCCAAAATCTAAAAGCCATGGAAGAAAACAGTATATCTGGAAATAAAAGAAATACAAGAGAGTCAGAATGATGCATTAATTAAATGCAGAATGAATTTAATGCAGGGCAAATTACACTGGAGATAATATTTTAATTCAAATTATGGTGTTTTACTCTCTTCCAAAGCTCAGGTTTTATTGTCCTCCCTGATAAATCCTGTTCATCTGTCTTTTCCTCTATTTCACCCACTGAGGACTTTTGAATTAAGGAAATACTAAATGAGGATCTTTGCAGAACTAGATTGCATTACTTCAGTTTGGCAGAGAGATCTCTTTACCAAGAGTCCAGCATTGAAAGATATTTTTGCATTTTTAAGGCCTGAAAATCTACAGCTTCCCTGCACTATCATGGCTGCAGATGAATTTTGATCCACATCTATTTAACAGTGTGTTTGAATTAGTGAACTCAGTCAATGAAGAAAGGAACACTAAAATTTACGTGTTTCTTTCCCCAGAAGTTCTAAAAATTAAACTCATAAATATACCATTTCTCAACCATCTAGAGCAAAATAAAATATACATGCTAAAAGGGGGGAAAAAAAATTTACCCATGATTATGGATGAGACCAAAAATACTTTCATTAAATCCATCCTATTTGATACAAATGTTTAATAAGCTGTTTAATAATACTGGGCCTGGGATGGATTTAATTGTCTTCATAGCAGTCTGCATGGTGGTGTATTTTGAGATTGGGAATTTGTGATTATAAGTTAAAACAGTGTTGATAACACACCAGTGTTTTGGCTATCACTGAGCACTGCTTGTACAGCATTGAGGGGTTTTTGTGGTTTTTTTTCCTTTTCTTCTTCTCACTCTGCTCCTGTTGCCAAGTAGGCTGGGGGTGTGAAAGGAACTGGGAGTGAGCACAGCCAAGACAGCTGACCCAAACTGACCAGAGGGATACTTCAAACCATATAACCATGTGTTCCCCAGTAAAAGCTCAGCAAGAGGGGGAAGGGAGAACATTTGGGGCTACAGCATTTATCTTCCTCAGGAATTGTTAGGCCTTTCTGCAAAGTGACTAAACTTCTGCCTGCTTATGAAAAGCAGTGAGTGAACACCTTATTTTGGCTTGCTTCTGCTTGCAGCTGTGTCTCACCTATTAAACTGTCTTTATCTTGAGTTGTGTCACTTTTGCCCCTCTGATTGTCTCCTGCCCAAGTGAGCGAGTGGCTGGTGGAGGCTCAGCCTCCAGATGGGGTCAATGTACCACGTAGCAAAAACAAACCAAATAAATAGACTTTATTTTATATTAAGGCAGACATACATGATTATAGGCTCCAGTTTTAGATTGGAAGCTAGAACTAGATCAAGTTTTCTGAGATGGAAAATACAGACAACCTGTCCAGACAAGTAGGAATAAAAAACAGATTCTCAGTGTTATTCATTAAATTCATCAGGTCTGATAAAGGCTTGAGAACACAACATCTGTCCCCAGGCAGCCCTAATAATTAAGAAAATTAATTAGTAATAGGCAGAAAACTAGAATTAAGTGCAGAGCATGGTGGACACATTTAAAAAAAGGAAAGAGCCTTCCTTGGACACCAACATACGGGCAAGGAAGAAGAGAAAACTCTGAGGAAACAGTGTAAGAACAACATGTAGAATTCTCTATTAAAATCTTTCCTCTTTCTGGCTGGCAGAAACCTTTTTTTTGGAAAAAAGCTATGGCCACAGCTGGAGGGCCTTAGGAAGAAAACTTTGCTGCATGAGCACCTAGTTGATTATTACTAGACACCCACAGTATATTTATTACTTCTGCTGCCAAAGTTTTGTTCTCTATTGAAAGACACTTAACACTCTGGTGCCAGCAGAAATCAGACTGGCACCTCAAACTATTTACTCACAGTTTATTAAAAAGAACCTGAAACAAATAAAACAACAACTCCTGAGCACCCAACGACTTGTATTTATATACAGGCTGAGGCCTCTTGCCAAGACATGTGCATCATATGTTCAGACATATCTTTGTTCAGATCTAAGCTACAAAATTAATGGTATTGTGAGAGCATAGACCCTACCTCACAGTACTTTGGAGAAATATTTGCAATAACTTCTGCCTCAATAATGAGGAAGTTATCAGGCTTCTGAACTTCATAATTTCAATATCTAAATCTATAAGGGGTGGGGAAGGAGGCCAGAAGGCATTTGAGGCACAGGGGAAGAGGAAGAAGGAAGAGTCTCAAAAAATGTTGCATTGTTTGCTAAGATTAACAGATCATAACAAATAAAAATGGAAAAACACTGGAGATACTTTTGCAATCCTCATATTGAAGTCTGATCCACTGCACTGCATACAGCTAATAAAGATATTACAAATGTGCATAATTTTGAGCATTTAGTGAAGAATTAGTATTGGCTCCCCTGAAGCCATCCACTTGAGTGTCATTCTCCATGAGTTGTGCTACATCTAACTGTTCTAAAACAAATTAATCAAGACATGCTCTTGGGTGTTCTGCAGCTTCTCCATGAATTAATTCAGATCTTTCTTCACTTGTGTTTGAGAGAGAATACAAAGGCAAAAAGGGTTGGGGATTTTTGTCTCTATAGCTTGTCTCATTATGCAACTGAGTGTGATTTAGCCCATGCATGTTCAGTCAGCAAGCAGAACAAAACTGCTGAACACTCACAAATACTGCTGAAATCAATAGGAACTGCAGGGACATTGTGACTTTGAGGCACAGCTTATCCTTCTTCAGAAGCCTAGTCATAGATAGAAGGCCTTATTCTGAAGCTGTGTAAGAAGATTTCTGTACTGGTGGGTTTCATCTGTTTTTATTTCCAGAGGGCAGAATCAGGCACACTGTACCAAACAGGCCAAGTCCCAGGGCAGGGTGAGAAGGAAAGAAGAAAACCTCTATCTCAGAATGAGTAGAGTTCAGAAGAATCATGAACCCATTTGCTCACACAGGCAGCAAAGTTGTCAAAGTTATTCTGTGAGCAGCACATCACTTAACGCTACAAATTACCAGGCCCAGCAGAAGTTCCCAATGAAAAAAATCTTTCTTTCATATAGCCTGGATGAAGATGGAGTCTTAGGCATTCAAGGACACTACAATGGAGATATTCTACAAGGCTTGCCCTTATTCTGTCTCCTGTTAAGCACTGGCATCAGAAGGGCAGGAAAGATGCATGGTAGTCACAGCACAGGGGTCACAAGCACTTACAAAGCTGAAAAGGCCAGGCTGTACAGCCCATCTGCCTTCATCATTACTGCCAGAGGTTGAGATGTCTCTGTATTACTGAGATGAGTACTAAAAAGGCAATATGATAGCTGACCTGTTTAAGTAAAGGCCCTTGCTTACAGTACAAGGACTGTAGTTAACACTGCAAAATGTGTGGCATCATCAAAGAAAGTGAAGGAGTCAAGAGAGAGGTCTAAGATTTGAAGGCACTAAATGCTGCTTTTCAGCAAGCTCTCCTGGGTTTGAGTTCCATCCCTTTCCCAGCAGAGGGCTAAACTGAGAAGCAGGAATACAAAATGCTGTAGATTCTCCTACATGATACAAACAGCTAGCATATGCCTCAGGGGGTAGAAAGTACCAGTCAAACAAAACTGAAAGATATTTTCAGCAGTGTCCTCAAAATACTCTGTTGAGCCAGAATATGCAGAACCTGGTAGCAGCTTTCTTTCAGAAAAGGCTTTTTCAGAAATCAAGGCTTCTGGCACCCCTAGGGCTACCACAACTTGCACAACATCATCAGCAAGAACTGTAAACAAGGAGTGCATTGCAGTTTTGGTTTACATTTTCCAAGTTTCACAGCTACCTAATAAAATTTTACTTGCTACTTGTAAACCCTGTAACATCTCGTTACAGGTCTCACATTTATTTGTTTTTCTAGTGTAAGAAATGCATTGATTTACAGTGGCTTCAGTGAAAAGCAGTGTCTCATTGAAACCTAGAAGTAGAAAAATAGCTGTAAGGCTGAACAAGGAATATGAGGGCTGCTGAATGAAATGGGTGATTTAGCAACAGCAGGCACAAATAATGTCTATGTATTTAATATCATTTGTCTCAGTCATCACTAAGGTCTACCATGCCTCTGTGATTAGTGAAAGTGATCATGGAGATCTACCAGCAGACCATTAGGACTCAAGGATTAATTGAGAGAATTCAATCCACAGAAGCTCATGGGATCCAGCAGGCTGTATCCTTGCAAGGCTGCTCTCTATTATCTCTGAAAGCTCATAGAGATCAAGTGGTCCCACATGACTGGAGGAGGGCAAATGTTATATCAATCTTTGAAAAAGACAAAAGGTAAGCCCAGGGAACTTGAAGGTTCATTTTGATTTCTGGAAAAAAAATCACAAAGCAAGTCTTTTTCAAGAGTGCCTCTGGGCACATGAAGTAAATAAGGTGACCATCTATTTAGTGTGGATTGTCATCTAGGAGAAAATTAAATTTGGGGATGAGGGGAGAGCAGTGGGTGTATTTACTTTCCTATTCAGAGATTTTCTTGACTCACAATATTCTTGTAAGCAATTTAAGATGTTATGATCTCTATTCATAGGCAACTAGATGCGAGAAAACCTGCTTGAATGATCAGTCCCAGAAGACAGTAGATAGCCCATCCTATTGTATCTGGAGGCTAGCAACTAGTGGAGCACCACAGACATCTATCCTGGAAGCTATCCTTTCTAGTATACTTATCAGTGACTTGGAGGTAAATGGTTGTACACATTTTCATCAAGTTTGCACATGCATCAAATTAGGAGAAAGAGCTGACATGCTTAAGAGCAGAACTTTGTTAAAAGTGATCTATACAAACTAGAGGAATAGGCCAGCAGGAACTTTATTAATTTCAAAAATGAAAAATTCAAAGCCCTTCACGTGGGAAGAAATGAGCCCTTGCACAAAAGCAGGCAGGGGAATGACAGGCTGGGAAACAGCTGTATGGAAAGGACCCTGGGCAGACAGCCAGCAGTATACCCTGGTAGCAAAAAAAAAAAAGCACAGCATCCTGGGTTGTATTACCATAGATAGTAGACAAAAGCACTTCATAGACCACATCTCAAACACTGCATACAATTTCCCCCCCGCTCAATGCAGACATTAATGAACTGGAGCAATCTCAGCAGAGTTCAGGAGACAGTTACCAAGACGCTCAGGGGTCTGGAGAATTCACCCTGTTATTAGGAACTGAGCTAATTTGGCTTGCTCAGCCTGGAGACAAGGCTTCAGAGGAACCTAGCTGCAGCCTTCTAATATCTACATGGAGGTCACAGAGATGATGGAGACAGGTTCTTCAAAACGATGCATGATGGAAGAAGAGAGACAGCAAGCATTTCAAATGAGAGACTGAGACTGGCTGAAGTGAATTATTTTTTTCCACCACAAAGGCAGACAGTCATAGGAACAGGTTACTCAGGAAAGTTGTGCAATCTCCTTCCTTGGAGATTGTCAAGTATACAAAGTATGTAAAATTCCAAGTAATCTGCTTTGAGCTCATTGCTGATCCTACTTTGAATATGAGGTTGGACTAGAAACCTGTTTACGTTCCTTCCAAAATCAATTATCCTGTGATGCTGTGATTATATTTCCTGTCCAGCACAAAAGGTCTCAAAATCTCTTTCCATTAGGGCTTTGGACTCCATGCAAGCACATCTTTTCCAGAATATGCTACAACATACAACCTCTATGACCAATCAAAATTGGAAATCACAGAATCACAAAAGTGTTAAGGTTAGACAGGACCTCTCAAGATGTGTAGTCAAATCCTTCTGCTCAAGTTGAGTCAGTTGAACAGACTTCCCAGGAAAAGCAGCATATGCAGAGAAATTTTTCACTCACTCTTCTATTAAAGTAAATTTCTCTCCTCTTCAGAAACAGGGAAGGGAA
>WBND01000020.1:2219576-2243614 GCA_013398595.1 Tychaedon coryphoeus | reverse complement strand
GAAGGGAAGGGAAGGGAAGGGAAGGGAAGGGAAGGGAAGGGAAGGAGCCAGGGCATCTAGTGACTTCCTTACCTGAAAACCAACACAGAAATCAATCGTCTCATCTGAAGATGAATACACTAAGATGAATACACTAAGAGTCCTAACAAACTTGGGGAAGTCCCAAGACTGTGACAGTCTGACAGAAGATGGCTGGAGCAAAGACACATATATTCTATGAAAACAAAATGGAACTGGTCTCAGGCAAACTTTCAGTGGCTTACTTTCTTTTAACTCATTGGAATATATCTGCAGCATATGCAGCTGTGTTGAGTAGAGCAACTGGAAATAGTGCTATGGATCCCCAGGCTGGAATTGTGAAATGATCTAATATCAAAGTAGAACAAGACTTTTTTGAATTTGAAATGTTACCTGGGACTTGATATTCATTTGTGCGTTTTTCTTCATATATTCTGAATTATAGTTTCTGCTCACCTTAATACAGGCATAGGAGAAAGCAAAAAAGCAATTAATTAAACAATATGGAAGAAGGACTTAAGAGTTTCCCTAAAGTTACTTGGGAAGGTGCATTTTAAATACACTACAGAAAAAAATTACAACTTTCTATACATTGAGGCAGTATATTTCTCCCTCAGAAAGGGTTATACTTTCCACCAGAAGCGTCAAATGATTTACTTAGCAACTGACTAACTTTTAATGTCATGATCTCCATCCAATATTTTACCTAAAATAGAGAAAATTATCATTGCTCTTATTAAAGATCTGGAGATTTACTCTTTTGCTTTCACAACTCAAGGACTATAATTATAATTGAGATGTCAATGAATTCTTCTATCTACCATGTAGTATAATATTTCCTAAGTGAAGTATAAATGCAGACTTTATATTGCTCCTAGGACTCCCTTCAAAGGTAGCTAAGTTTCCTAAGGTGTCACTTTATTCCTGGATAAATCTTACCTTAGCCAAACAATGTCTAATCTCTAGAATATATGAGGTTATCTCTCTTCCTCATTAAAATAGAAGTTATCTGTACCAATAAAGCAGCTTCTGCTTCTCTCCTGCTTCTCTCCTCTGGACATGAAATACCTCTGCTACTGCCAGGAGAACATTGCATTCATGTGCCTTTGTCTCAAAGAGATGATATACTTTTTCCACTACCTAATATTAAGATAAAAGGAAATAGATTTTCAAGCATGTGAAGGACAAAAAGTTAATCGGGAATAATCAGCCGAGATTTACCAGGGGCAAATCATCTGTGACTGACCCAATTGCCTTCTGTGATGAAATGATGAGCTGCATGGACCAGGGCAGAGCACTGGATATGATCCACTTTGCCTTTCATTAGACTTTTGACACAATCTTCCACAGAAGCTCAGAAAACTGAGAAACTATGGGCTGACTGAACTGTTAGATAAATTGAAAAATGCCTTGGCACTGGGCTCACAGTAATCAGTGGCTCAAAGTCCAGCTGACAGTCAATAATACAATGAGAATCAGGGAGTTTGTTCTGATTCTGACATTGTCCCTCACCTTCAGCAGCAAATAAGAAAGAATGCACTTACTAGAAAATGCAAGGACAGTATGACATGGAAGTACTGTCAAAAAGGACCACAAAGTTGATACATTGAGTGGCAGAGTCTTAATTCATAGCAATTTGAAAAACCTGTGAACTAGAGCAACAGGAATTTCCCAAAGTTTAATATGCAGAACTGCAATGTTCTGCACTTGGGGAAGAATAACCTCATGCACAAGTACAGCTGTGGCTGCCTGCCTGACAGCCCTGCTGAGAGTACCACGGACCATGGTGGGTGCCAATGTGAATCTGAACCATGATGCAGTCTCCCTGTGAAGCTGGAAAGCCAACACTGGGCTACACTGAGGAAGGTGTAGCCAGCAGGTCAAGGGAGCTCCTGCACCAAAGAGACCATATCTGGAAAGCTGTGCTCAGTCTGGGGCTCAAACTTGTTCATGAAGGACATTATGAAAAACTTCTTCACTAGAAAGATAGTTGAGCATTACAATATATTATTCACATAGGTGGAATCTCCAGACTCAGAGGTTTTCAAGGTTGTCAAACAAAACAGATCTAGACATGCCAGCAGTCCTACTTCAAGCAGAAGGATGGATCTGATGGCCTCCAGGGGCCACTTCCAAACAAAAATTTCATGATTTTGTGAAAATTTGTGAAAAAAGTCACACTGACAAGTGCAATTTGCTTTCTAGAGCAATGCTTAGAAGAGTTATGGAATATGCCCTCTGTTCATGAAGTTTCTTGAATAAATGTAACCAATAAGAATAAGGATGAATCCATAACCATAAGATCTCCCTTCATATTAACTACAATAGAAGCTGTTTAGGATAATTCTTCACCTATTCAGGAACAGGAAGCATTTACTGAAATACAAATCAACATAGAAAGGTAGTTTTCCATAGGCAGAATATGGCTTAGACTTTAATTAGATAACAGTATGGAGGGTCATTCCCCTTCTATAATGTATTAAACATATTTTTGTTTTTACAGTCATGGCACCTTCAACACAGGAGTGCCAAAAGTGTCTAATATTTATTCAAAGAAAAGAACAATGAACATTGTTCTGTCAACTTTTTGGCAACTCTTCTAAGCAAGAATTTTTTTTACCTTTTTTTAAATGAAACTGAGAAGGATCTGCCACCAAATAGAAATCAACAAAATAAAAATCCACTGCAAATCAAAGCAGTTTGTTTGAACCTGTAAAAAAGTAACAAGATACTGAATTTTGCTCATGTCTTTCAAAAAAACATGTGGCACAGCATTGCATTTCAACTGTCAAGTAGTAAACGCATATCATTGTATTTGGTTTCTTCTTCCTGACTGTAAAAGAAACCCCCAGATATGATGCAGATATGAGAGCAAACTCTCAGCTAAAAAACCTGCCTCCTACCATGCACATTATTTATTATCTGCATATTGCCAGTATTATGCCAAATGCTTAAGTGGTTTTTTTTCCTGCTGTTGGTCAGTGTTTTCAAATAATAAAAATATTAAAAATCGGTATGTAAACTGCATAATTTGTGGGATCCACCTTATCTCCCTCAGCAAAATAGTTTCCTTTTAATCATTGCACTTAAATTAAGCCACTCATCTTTAACAAAGCTAATGAGCTACTTAGTACTGCTGCTGCAGCCATTCAGTCATGCTGACTTCAGTAGCATATAAAGCAACATATTGAGAGAAAACAGGAATAAAAAAGCCCACTTGTGGTGGAATTACAAAATGTTTTATGGAAAAATCCTGGGAACTCATAGAGAGTACTCAGAACTCATAAAAAGGTACTGAATTAGCTGCATGTGCCTATATCAATAAATTAAAGGCAAGGCAAGGGCTCAAATACCAGCCTACACTCATCCATAACATTTAATTGCTAGCATGTATACTCCATCAACAGTTGTCAATTAATATTCTCCCAGACAGTGGGAGATTAAGTACAGTCTGCAGGATAAGAGAGGTCAGGGGCAGTGTGTTGTGAATGCATAAATGCACTCTGGTCCTTTCTATTTTCTACCACAGGCACAGCCCTCGAGTCTTCAAGAAAGCTGTTCAAAACAAGAATCAACACTACACTCCCCTGTGTAATGCTGATTCTCCAGAATCAGAATGGATACCAAGACCACAGATGGTATCAGGGATCACCAATGAACTAGTTTGTCCTTACTCCAGAATTAGCTCTCCAGTGCTCTTTATTCTTCAGCATGTACTCCAAACACTATCCTGCTCCTTCGAGGAGCAGTATGTCTGGCATTCACTGCTGTGACCACAGCTCACAAAAACATTCCTGATAAGTCAAAAATGCAGAGCCTGGGTACTGTACTGCTGACAATGCAGCCACAGCAAGAAAGAGCCAACCTCAGTGGGTAGAGTTTTTAACCAGTTTCCACTGTGTGGTATTCCTGCTGCAGCAGTAACATTGACAGTACCTGAGCTCAGCAGCTTCGAGCTAACTCAGCTCATTCACCCCAATGCAGCTGCTATAACACAGGCATACCACAAAGTCCAGCTTTCAAAAGCCAGGGACCTTCAAAGGCTTCTCTGGCAGCCCTGGAGGCCAGGCTGGTTGGAGCTCAGAGGACACACAGAGAACAGCTCACAACCTGCCCTTGTGAAACAGAAGCTGGGGTGATGTGAAGCCCCCACAGCATTGACAGACATCCTCAGTGTCACCTCCTCAGGCCCAAACTGTCCCAAATACTGAGCACAGCCAGGGTATCAGCCCCACTAGTGAACAGGCAGGTAAAGATTCCCCCCTCTATCACTCCAGAGGGTTTTTCTCCAGTGATGTTGAGCAGAAGGGAAAATAGATTTAAGCATGTGGATATGCAATCGTACAACTTCAGCAGGAAAAGCATTACATGTCCTCCCAAAGCAGAACATCCAGATCAACACAGGGTACCTTAAAAAGTAGTGCAGCACTTCTAGCTGAAACCAATATGCCTGAGCAGGTCTGAGTAGCAATAAAGGCAAATTTTGTCCATGATACTGAGATGAACAATCCACTTCCTAATAATATGTCTATAAACATTACAGAAAAATACTTCATGCTGCATAATCCCATCAAACCAGTGAAATTCAATACGCAGTACATGACCGGGTTTAACTGCCTCGAAAAAAAAAATTCAACACTGCTAAGCATTTTAACTTCTGGTCCTTAACACCCTGAAGAGCTCTCAGGGTGATGTCTTCAATAAGTCATCCCCTGAAGTTCTGATAATAAAGTTTTCATTACTTTCCTGTTAGTATATTAAAACAAGTCATGCCTCTGAGTTAGGAACGAGCACCAAAAGTGATTGATTTTTTTTTCATTTTCCTTCCTTCTAATAAAATAAAAAAAACAGTTATTCTATGCAAAAATGGGGGGGGAAAATGCAACACACCTAGAATTCCAATTGGCATCACCACACTTGAGTAGCAGAGGCTACTCAAGTATTTCACTTATAATACTAAGAAAAAATAAGAAAAGCTATATTTTGCTCAATGAAGATTGGTAGTCCCTTCACAAAAAAAGCCCTCTCATTTAAGGTGACACAGAACTATTTTGTTAAGTCTTAAAGAGCTGCCTTAGTGAAACATTAGCTTCTCAATTGCATCAAACTAATTTGACTTAAAGTAAGTGGGAGGAATGGTTTAATTAGCGCTATTGAATATACTCTGCACCAGACTAGATTTTCATTCTCAGCATCAGGCAGAACTCATTAAAAAAGAGAACTCAGCCTTTTATTCATAACTACCTTTGGTAGAGCAGCACTTGAGACAATTTTCTAATTGCAGAAGAGGAACTGCACAAAGCTACCATTCAACTACATATATTAATTTAGCTTTATTTTCTGCTCAGCCTTCCAAAACTAATTATTTAACACTGAGGTTAGGAAATTGGAGAGCGAGCCTCAAGAGGTATGGGGCAGAGGGTCTCTTAAATAAATTGCATTTGAACCTTGAAGGGGAAGGACAATTCTAAAAAACAACTTGCAAGGTTGCATAAGAAAAAATGCCCCCCAAACAAGCCTTATAAAGGGCATGCAGTTCAGGGATGTTTTAGTCTTCACGCAGCTGCCTCACAAGATTGTAGTTACACAGCAAACAACATTCACTTCTAAATTAAAAGTAAGGATAAAATAAAGTTTTGTATATGGAAAAATTAAAGATACTTGAAATAGAGTCACAGGTTTTGAGCTGACCATAACTACCTAGAAAATATAACAGCCAATAAAATATGGCAGCCAATAAAAGACATGAAAGCAATCACTGAGATCATTTCTGATGAAGAGAAGGAAAAAATGCACAGAGAAGCATAAAAGGAGAGTTTCCTGCTCTGCATTTATTACCCAGAAGATACACTTTGACCTCATAGTACACATACTGCAATGAGCACACAAGAAACTGTATGGAGCCAATGTTTTAAATTAAATCTTAAAACAAACTTTGTGAATGTGAGGAAACTGCTTTCACAAAACATCATTCATCATCAACTAAATGGCCAGGACAAAGTTCATATATCAGTGTTCCTGCTGATTACCCATAATCTGGATGGTATCTCAAGGAAAGGGCAGTAGACTTACTAAAGTCACCTTGTCAACCAAATATTTCCTATTGCACAAAGAAATGTTCACACCAAGTTTAAGACTTGCTTTGAGTCTCTGCTTAAAGCACAGCCAAAGATCAAACCAAGGACAGAAAAGAGCCTGATAGCACTTCTGAGAGAATCCTCAGCATCTTCCAGGATACATTTCTAAGTCTGCATGTCTTCAAGGGAGTAATATCCATGTTGTCTTGGATACAGGAAAGCTTTCTCTTGCTTAATCTAGCAAATCTCTGTCCTACTGTCATTCTACTCTGTAGATCTCCATAAACCCCATTTACTGTTACTCCAGCTGCACCATAGATGGCAAGCTGCTAATATGGAAAATTATATAATCACCATATAAAAAGGCCAACTTCTCTCTGCTAAATTACTTTTGATAGCATCTTGATTTGTAAATTTATTGACAATAAATTCCTGTTCCACCGCATAACTTAAAGAATTGTTTTCTTGATAATAGAAAGAAACAATATGTAACCTTGTTTATTACCACGTGCAGCAGAGTCCTGCAAACAGCAACATGGAGTAGAAGGACTGATGAGAGAGTCAGCACTGTGGCTGGATGATACCACTGGAAATCCCCAGATAGAGTCTCATTGGAGCACAGGAATCCTGTTTCTTAACAAAGCACCACCGAAAACCCACACAAATTCTATCTTGTACTTTAACTGCCCCAAAACAGCACAAGACAACAGAAATCTCTAACAATATACTACTTAAATTTTAGTAAACAATTTTTTCAGCCTTGGACAATCAAACTATTTCTCATTTCACCTCATTAATTCTAGTTTTTCTTTACCACATCTTTCTTACAACCTCCAACCAATCCATTCATAAAATAATTACATTCATAAAATAATTACATTACAAAAACCTTGGATTCACCTGGTCAAAAGAACTACGAGACAGGAAACCTATGGTTTGATAGTATTTTCATTTAGCTTAGCATACCCTCCCTTTAGCTGCATCCCTGATTGGAATAAAAGAGGTCTTTATTCAGACCAACACGACCAAAATCAGAAGCAGACTTCTTTATCCTTAGAAACAAACTTGGAATCAGTTAAGTGAGGACTAAGCTTTTGATATTCTTCTCAAAGAAGAGCCCAATTCAAGAATTTACAGCACAGAAAAATACTGAAAGAATAGTCTTTACTATTGAGGAGAGTAAGATTTCTTCTTAAACAAAATACAGAGAAAATGCAATTTAGGAGAATTCTAACTACATAAAAAAGGTAATGTGTTATGAATAAAAGCACAGGAATTATATTTAGCAAAATGCAATTTTAATAGCTGCAATTAAATTACTATGAAGTATCTTAAGGTGAGACTTGAATATAATTGGAAAAAAACAAAATTAAAATCTGAATCATAAAAATTACTATATTTTATGGTGTTTAGCAGAATTACACCAAAGAAAATAATGAATTGTGCAATATCCTAAGCATAATTCACATGAAGACTTTCTCTACAAATTTAACCACAAAAGAACCTTATGGTAGACACTGAATAATAGTCTCTAATTGAAATTCAAGTTTATCTGTAGCACCCAAGTGATTAAAACTAATCTGATTCAGAATTGTTAAAGAAAGGCATCTATGCACGACTAATACAAGGCACACATTTCAGAAGCCAAAATCCATCATCAACAAGTCAGGTCATTGCTGTGTTTCAGAGCAGCTTACCCTTAAAAATGTTGCATATGAACAGAAATATTATTATATAGGTACCGCTGTTAAGGGAAAAATATTGGGTTTTCTGTAAATGTGTCTCTCCTTTGCCCCTACAAATGAGTAAAGACACAAAGAAAAACATGTTTGCAAAAAAAAAAAAGCTCCAGAGGCATATAAAGGTAATTACGATATGAATCTTCTCAAATGCAAAGACCCATAGGATTTCTTAGTTCTGATGAGGCTCAGAAAAAATCCTTCAGTCTATTAACCTCTTGCAGAGTAAAGAACACTAAATGCCTGAGAAGCAATCTACACAATTTATTTGGACAGCATTTTCTGCAGTCTTAACATTTCTACTCAAGAAACAGAAGTATGTGTTAAGCAATGGAACCTCCAAATCTTGTTATTCCTCTTACTGACTTATTTTTAAAATCTCTTCATCTCTCCTAGGAGTTTTAGCCTGTCACTGGGTGAGGGTGCTCGTCATGGGTGGAAATGCCTGCCTGTTTCCTGCTGGTTCAGCACCTGGGCTTTGGGAGGGCTGCCTTTCATCCATCTTTGCATCCTGCCCCAGGGCAGCTGGGGCTCTGCACTGGAGGCCAGCTCTTCTCTTGCCCCTGCCCAGCGGGTGGGGATGCTGTGTGAATTGGCATGCCCAGGTAACCAGGAGGAGCGCCAAACCACGGCCAAAATGCAGAGGGTAGATTTGTCTGCTTACCTCACTGTCAATGCTGGGTGGCACAGACACACAGGGACATGGCTCTGTTTGGCTCAGCTCATCCCAGCTAACAGAGACACACAGGGAATGGCTCTGTTTGGCTCAGCTCATCCCAGCTAACAGAGACACACAGGGACATGGCTCTGTTTGGCTCAGTTCATCCCAGCCAAGGGCACAGAGAGGCTGCTGCCAGCCCCAATACATCAAAAAGCTTTGCACATGCACAGTTTTTCTCAAGGCTGCCTGACACAACTCCAGCACTGCCAACAGTGTCTCTGCTAACCATTTTATTTTACTGCCAAACCTCCAAGTCAGGTCATCTTTTTTTTCCATATATAAGTAATATAAATGTTTTTCTGATATAATAATGTGAGTCCCTTCTAAACTTTGATTTGCACACCTGCCTGGCTCCTATCCCAAACTTCTCTGAGGGTTTTGAACCCTGACTTTAACCCATCAGCTCTGACTAAACCTCAACCTCAATGCCTCTTCAAGGACTCTTCACTGTGCTCTCCCAAGTCATGGCAGGCCTTAGCAGAACCTCTAACTCCCTGCCTTCACTAAATGTTGAAGAAGAAGAGAGAGAAGTTGTCTTTATTACTTGCCAGCTATGTGGGCTCGCCAGATTGTTCCACTCTCTCTGCTCCTTTTGCTTGTGCTCTAGACATGGGCATACACCAGGGGAGGAAGGAAGATGGATGAGTTCAGCATGCCTCTGTTGCAGACTTCATTTGATGCTTCTGCCTCTGAAAGTTAGCAAGCAAGACAGCAGAAGGCACTTTAATTAAAAAAAATCAATTAGACTGGCTTCAAAAATTGAGAGACACACTGAAGGTATTTGTTCTGATCAACATCCCATAGACTTAAAAAATTCAAAAGCTACCCACCTCAACCAGATATTCAGGAAGGAAGTGTCAAATTTAGGTCTTCTCAGGAGAAGCAAGCAGGCTCATGGCAGGACACAAAAACATAGCCAGAAGCAATATTTCATGAAGCAGTTTCCACACAGATCTGCTTTCATCCACAGAGCTGTGCTGTTTAGTGGTCCCCTGCCTCTGGCAGAAAAGGATGATAAAAGAAATAGCACGACATTCCAGAAAGCAGAGAAGGGAGAAAAAAAACCCAAACCACTTCACAGAACAAAACGAAGACACCTAGAGATAAATGCTGTAGAAGCAGTGCCCTGAAAGTGTGTTAAGACAGTTTCTTCCCCTGTGTGCTGAAAGGCAGCCATCTGTCATCTTCAAGGGACATATAGTGGCTGCTGCAGATACCATTTTTCAACAGTAAGGTGTGGCTAGGTCAGTTGTGGCACTAAAAAAGGGTAAGAGGGAAAGGGGGTGGAGCTTCATCATATCAAATATTTTTGTCTGAGTTTGTGAAGACAATATGTACATTGAATTTCAATACAGCATCTAAAAGTTGGGGAAGGAATAACTGAGGAAAGAAACTTTAAAAGGACAAAGAACAAAAGAGTTGAATTTTTGTACAAAAACTGAGCTTGCTAATGCCTGTGTAGAAAAAAATGTCTTGTTAACAATAGCAACAATGCAGTCCAATAAATCAATGAAAAGGGCAACTGGTGGAGAGTTTACAGAATTTAAAATAAAAAGAAAGCCCACACAGGGAATTACTCAACTTTCCCTGCAAAATGTTCACCATTTAATACCATGTTATGTACAAAATATGCCATTAAAACTTTCCTAAACTACCTTTGACTCAATATCTTTATCATGTAGCTTTTGCATTTGTGGATATCTTTAAGAATTTTATTTTTGAATTTCTAAAATACAAGTTTCCAATGTTTTAATTAAACTTCAGACAAGTAACAGAACTAATATCACTTTTCTAAGACAGTGCACATTGATATGCTGTATATATCATTCCTTTCAGTTAGTCATTCAGAAAGTTGGGCATCTGAAACATGAAGTAAACATACATTTGAGATAAAACTGGAATTGGAAGATTTACATTTTAGTTACAATGCTGCACTTCTGTACTGTGATCTTTTGCTAAAATATACTAGTGTTCTGCCCATTTTCAACAGTATGTGCTTCATTTCACTTTTAAATTTACTGGTGTTTACTCTTGAAATTCAGAAATAAAGAATATAGAATCGCACAGGAGCGCTCTGAATAAATTCAGGATAATTTCTTGGTGGAAACATGGAGAGAAATACAATTTTTGGCTTCTAAGAATGGTAAGTACCTCCTTATTTTTGGTGGGCTGACCCTGACCGGATGACAATTACTCACCAAAAGCTGCACTGTCATCCTCTCCTCAGCTGGGCAGGGGAGAGAAAATATAACAAAAGGCTTGTGGGTCTAGATAAAGGCAAGGAGAGATCATACACCAGATACCACCACATTCAAAACAGATGCAGCCCGGGAAAACTGATTTATCTCCAATCAAATCATAATAGGATAATAAGAATAAACACCCAACCTTAGAAACACCTTTCTGCTGCCCACTCGCCCCTTCTTCCCAGGCTCACCATCACTCCCGAATTCTCTGCCACCTCTCACCATCGCTGCAGGAGGACAGGGAATGGGAGCTGCAGTCACTTCATCACATGCTGTCTGCCACTCCGTGCTCCTCAGCAGAAGGACTTCACACTCTTCCCCTGCTCAAGCATGGGCTCGCTCCCATGGAAGAGAGCTCCCCATGGACTTTTGCAGTGTGGGTCCTTCCCACAGGCTGCAGCTCTTTAGTAACTGCTCCAATGTGGGTCTCTTTCCATGCAGTGCAGTCCTTCAGGAACAGGCAGCTCTACTGTGGGTCCCCTTCAGGATCATGCTGCTACAGCATGGGCTCCTCTCTCCACCAGCCCACAGGTCCTGCCGTGAGCCTGCTCCAATGGGGGCTTCCTACAGGGCCTCCTTTAAACCTCCTCCTGCTCTGCTCTGGAGTCCTCCATGGGCTGCAGGTGGATCTCTGCTCCCCTGTGGAACTCCACAGCCTGCAGGGGGACAGCTGCCTCGCCATGGTCTGCGCCAAGGTCTGTGGGAGAATCTCTGCTCTGGTGCCTGGAGCATCTCCTCCCCTGGCTCAACCTGGCCGAGGTCTAACTCATGGCCAGCAGCACATTTGAACTCAGATCTGAGTTCTGATTGCAGTGTGTTAATTTAGGATTGAATTCTTAATCAGTTCTTATATAAATTAGTTCTCAACAACATTCTGAGTAAAGTACATGTGTTTCCCCCACCCAAATCACAATTGCTTCTGATGCCTAAGTGATTATGGTGTTCAAGGCGCCCTGCCTTGCTCTCCTTTAGGCTTAATCACTGTATGCACAGTGAATTGTTCTGAGACTAAAAGCCCTGCAGCTAAATGCTGAACCATTCCAGTACTCCTTGATAAATGACAGGCACACTACAACAGATGTATTACATTTGGGTGGCCAGTAAAATTCATTCCTTTGCTGAAACCACAATTGGAAAGATTGCATTTTTTAACAGAATGGCCCCTGTGTCATTATACAAATAGTATATGTAGTTCTGGAAAATAAGAGTTTGTACAGGAAGGAATGAAACCACAATATATTAATGAGAAGAATGAAAACAGTGAAAGGATTTCACATGATGCTATGAACATTGTAATGTTTTAATCTCTCCTGCTAACAGACAAGAGTGCAAACAGGGGACAGAGGGATGAATGTTCAGCTTTGATTAAAAAACCCCTCAGAACAAACTGAACTTTCACAAATGTCTGCCAAACAGCATGAATTTTAAAAGTAGATATATGACTATTTCAGATGCAAAATTTGATTTATCATGCTACCTGAAGAATCAACAATATAAAAGATGTTGCAGACTATTTATTTTAAACAGCTGCAAATTAAAATGGCAAGAAATAACCTCTGCCACAAAGACAGAAGACTTGCAAGGAGCTATTTCAAGTAGAACAAAAAAATTAGCTTTTGTTAATAGGAAAGAAATCTCATATAACAGCTTATGAAAATGAAAACAAAACCATATCCAAGGGTGTTTAATTTGTCTCTTTATTAAAATATACCAAATGAATTAATTAAATATTAGTACTGCTGTGATCTCTTTCAAAACCTAAATGGAATGCAAACTTAATAGTGCTCCTCTGATCAAGTTATGTTCAATTACATATGCATGATAAACCCATTCATAGTTAATGGGAATGGAATAAATTCTGCCTAAATTACAAATTGCAAGGTACTGTTTCTGCATGTTAGGGATTTTCATTTAAAAATAGCCCTTCTTGTGAGAAGAGTAGCCAGCTAAACAAGAGCAGATAAAAGAAATTCAGAAAGGAAATAAAAAAGGCAGGAGAAAGGTAGAAGGAGGCAATCTATTAAAATGCTACACTAAACCAGTATGCAAGTAATTTTCTTGGTGAAAAGATCCAAGAGAGAACAACTTGGACTGGAATTGAAAGTCATCATGTCCTGCTCTGTGATAAATGTTCTATTAGCTTAGTAGGATTTAGAGCAATATTAAGGTCTGTGGAATAGTGGAAAAATAAGAATCCTTCCACCCAAAAACAAAACCAGAAGATCTTGCAGATGAAAGTGCTGGTGAAAATATAATTGCAAAAGGTGTTAGGTTTTTACACGTTCAGTAACACCCTTTTGCTGAAATGAGTTCTTGTCACACATTTGAATCTTGCACAGAAATGAAGAAATTTTCAATGTGGCACCACAAAAAGGTCTGGTATTTCCAACCAGAGAGCTCAAGAAATTGATGGAGTTCCTGCATATAGAAAGACCTATACTTGTAGAGAAAATTGACACCAATATTTTTGTCGTTTTGAATTATTTATCAAAGAACATTTAAAAAATAATAATTAAAAAAACCCCAAACCATTTATAACTATCAGTTTTATGCGTGCAAACACTTGCTTACCCGCTTGCATAAGAATCTCCTTGTATGAAAAAGCAAATAAGCAGAGCCTGGAAAGTGATGAAAGATGAAGCCCTTCCACACTCATGAGGGAGCAGCCCTCATGAGGACAGCAGCAAAGGACACATCAGAGCAAAACTGAGGCAGACTACTCTGCACCACCCCAAATATTCAAGCCACCAGGTGCTGCTTCCCTCAGATGCCCAGAGCAGGAATCTGGTATCATTGCCCCCTCTTTTCTCAAAGAGATCTGGGATGAAGACTACCAGCAGCAATATTAATGTGCTGTTTGAGGCTCTTCCCTGAGAATGAGGTCTAGCAAGAAGGCTTCTGGCAACACCTCTACTGCACATCTTTGTAGGACATTAGACATTGTAATCCCTTGATTCAAACCTGATGCCTGGGCAGCTGCAAAATTCTTGGTTGCATCAGTATTGGCAGCAATTAAGTCCAATGAATCTTTTGTAAAATATGCAAAACAAAATACTGTGAGCAGCCATGTTCTTTCATTTCTCCTCACAGGATAGCTGGGAATCTCAGCTGGCTGGAACTGCCCACAGAGCATCCCAGATGAGCCAGTTTCAACAGGTGTTGAAGAGGCTGTTCTGGTTATTATGTCATTTGGATGACAAAGGTCCCAGGGAGGTCAAGATAATGCTCTCAATGACTTTGTGAAGAAGAGTCCAGGCATTATTTTAAGGCTGTTCATATAGGTGCTACATGTGGAATTGAGTACACTGAAAATGCAGAATGAAGGGGAGTTGGTTTTATCCAGATATGTTGCAAACTCAAGGCATACCATGGCACTCAGAGAGAGCTGGGTGACAAGATATTTTCCCTAATGTGCACTTCAATAAATTCATGTACACATCAGAAGAGATTGACAGTGTTTTCTTTAGATGAATACTTTGATAAACTGCACTTAAACAGAAACACAATATACCAATTAATGGGGAAATTCTTGCCAAAACGTTTTAGCATTCATTTTGAAAAGCCTGGCCATAAGAAGAAACAATGAACTCAGACCAATTTATGGCATTTGAATTACACTGCAGAATTTCTTTGGTATCAGAGCATTGCTGTATAACTGCATAAAGTCAGACAACACAAATACAGCAACTACAATGCACTATTCTCTTTGCATCATCTCACTTACTGCATTTCAGCGTTGAAAGTCAAACAAATGGGAGCGTTAATCCAAGTGACAGTGCTAATCTATCTCTTCATCTGAATTTTGAACAGAGTGTACCTCTAATGATGCAGGCTCTCAACCTTACTGTTACTCAAAAAGCATGTATGAGATAGTACATTAATTGTGATCTGGAACTGTCCCTGTACACCAAGTGTCTCTTCTATAATTCACTTTGAATTAGTCAACAGAGAAAGTAAAGTGTATTATGCAGCAAAGTCTCTAATTTTTTAGTTTACACTCATTTACTAGAATAATGCCAAACTGATAATTAAGCCTGGAATAACAGCACAGCATTACTGGGCTGCTAGCCCCAGTACTGTTTAGTAGATAGGCAACTAATCATCTGTATGTGGCTCCCAACTGTGCTCCATCAGACAGAACTCCGGTCTAAAACTCAGGGCACCTGGGTTCACCTCCTGACCTTGGGCAGTGCACTTCCCATTACTGTAGAGTGAAACTAAAAATTGTCTACTTTTGAGAGATAAGTTTAGAAGAAGACAGGCTAAACAGCAAGTAGGGTGCTGCACTTTGTTAGCTGAACACTCCTTTTCACTTCAGTATAAAATATCATCAAACTTCAGACTATTTCCATGCTGCATCTCATCAATTCCATGCTTCAATCTCTTACAGCTTCTGCTCTTCCCACCCTTGCATTCAACTCTAAGAAGGTATCATTCAGTTTTTCGGCACCTCTCCCTCATTCCAGAGGACTTCTTCCATGCACAAGATGGAAAGATTTGTATCCTGGGAGCCAACCACTGCAGTAGTCTTCTGTCTCTAGGATAACTTTGGTTACAGGATTTAGGAATGTTTGCAGCCCCAGGACTGCAGGAGACAGAAGGATGGTCGTATGGCTAAGGCAGCCCAGAGCCTTCCTCAAAGATCTTACTGATTTGGTCTTTACCTCCTCAGTCCCAGAGCTCTCTTCAGCAAACTAAACTCACAGCTGATCACTGGACATTCTGTGCATCCTTTTGCTGAGATACAGATTACCAGAAATGCTGATCATGCAAAAAGGTACATCCAAAGACACTAAAAAGTACATTTTCATAAGAAAAAAAAATTAAATAATTCAAAGTACTCTGGGCATTTAGAAGAGCATAGAGAATTAGAGAATGTGACAATTTTAGATTTAAATCTCTGTACCTTGCTTCATGCTCTGCAAAATGAAGACAGTTTATTTCCTTTCTTAGCATATTCTTTTCACTGCATCTCTGTGATACTTGTGAAACTCATTCTACAGTAGGAAACTTAGTTTTAGAAATTGTCTCTTCAGGAGAATATCTGAATTATTCATTAAATAAGGAACTAGATGAGGTATGGAGGGTTTGCTATATGTTTTTTTTTAATTCTTGCCATTCAAATGTAACTATCAGTGCAGAAAATTCACTTCTGTTTGCTGAACATTTGAAGGTTTGTACTTCAACAGTATCCTAATGCTGAACTAATTTTCATTTCTATATTTCCTAGTTTTTTACTACTTACACTGCCCCTCTGCTGTCACAGAGCTCAGCAAGCTTTATATCATAGGAAAAAAAAGATATAAAGGGCATAGAAATGAGAAATATTTTTGAATATTATAAACTATTGAATTTAGTTTCAAGTTCAGATTGAGCTTTCACAGTAACCCACATTTCATGGGCTCCTACTCATCCCATCTCAATTAAAACTCGTACATCTGCCAATAAAGATTTCAAGATCAACAGTTCATTTATCACATTTGCCTCAGTTACTGATGTCTAAATCATATGCCCATTCCAGCTACTTACCACACAGCAGTTGGAAGGACTGATTAAAGACCATGGTTTCTGTTGCCAGTGACAACTACGATAAAAGCACTTAAAAGAAGGAAGAATTGGATCTAGTGCCATGAAAATAACGTGCTGAAATATAGCAAAGTTTTTAAATCTCAAGATGAAAGTATTTTCCAACATGACAGATGCACTTGCTCTGATAAAAATGAAATTATAAAAATGAGAGCCTGGCTTGCTAAACACAAATCCTATGAGTCAAGAAAAGGCAAACAGCAATATACCTGTTTAAATGAAAAATGTTAAATATTCCAGTGGCCAAGAACCAATAAGGATATTCAGTTTATTCTTAGTTTTCCAAAGAAATGTTGTCTTTATGTTCAGAATTGCCATGAAAAATAATTACAGGAACACATGGCAGGGAGCAAGGAAATAATATGCAAAGGGAAACAAAACAGTGTGCTGCAGGGATAAGCATTCCTGTGATCATACTGATAGAGTAGTCCAAATCTGGTAGCTTGCTTGCTTCAGAAAACTCAGTGCTCAACTGTGAACAGCTCTTCCTTCTTGCTTGCAAGACTGAAATGTTTGAAATCTAGCTCTTACTTTTTTTGGTCAAGCGGGTCATGCCTTAAGCAGCTACACAGCACATTTAAAGAATATAAACCTTTCACCCACTTTGGCAAAAGCTCATACTGCAATGACTGAACACTTAAGCAAAGAGGAGAAATCAAATAATTACATGTGACTCTCCAAGAGAGTTTCCAGGATAAAATGAAGTCCTACAAGATCAGGAGAATTCACACAACCTGTTCAGAGAAAACCGTCACGACATTTGTAAATGAATGCCCTGAATGAAAAATGCCTTATTTTATTTGTTCTTTTTCTTTCACTGTAGAGGTATTAGGAGGGAATAAAATGCACTCACCCAAGCAAGCGCACATCTCAAGCATATTTTTATTATTCAAATAGACACTTTCTGACCTACACCCTCAGCTTCCTATACTTCGCAAAGTTGCTCATGGCTTCACTGAAGTTTCTGCCTGCATAAATAAGCATGTGGAAACAGCACACCAGGAAAGTTATGTGGCAATAATAGCCATGGAAGATAGCTGAAAACCATCCAGTTAAAAATTCCTGATTTTAAATGGAGCGCATGGCATTTTAGTAATCGGGTCACGATCAGAGACTGTTTAAAGAAAGGTGTGCCTCTGTGCAAGTTTTTCTATGTGGTTGTTTGGTTGATTGCTTTACCTTTTCTCACAATAACAAAAAAACCCTTAATCTTAGATCCCACAACTGGTTTAGAAAATGTCTATTTTAATAGTTACTCTTTGTTACTGTCTCTATTACTGTATGGCCAAAGGTAGGGTTCTGACTGAGAAACAAACTCAGAAAAGCCAGTGCTCATTTATCAAGTTTTTGGGATTTACTTCTGGTGAGAGGATTTATTATTTGTCAAATAACATATGGCAATGTTAGATTATTTAGTCATTGGTCCAAATATACTTTTCTAATACTGCTCTTTTTTCATTTGCCAGTAAGGCATTAGTTATCCACCTCCATGCTCAGGACTCAAAACTATGTTTACTGTACTGGTGAAAGTTTTTGGCATAACATCAGTGTGAAAGTACTCAAATATTTATATGCCAAAGTCCTGAAGGCAAATACAGACTACAACTTATACTGTGGATGCAATTACCGTGTCCTTAATTCTGTGCTAAACTGTGACCCAAGTACTGTTATCTGGCCCCTCCAAGACATAAAAGAAGAAAAAAAAAAACAAGAAAACCAAGCACGTGGACCCAAAGAAGTCGGAAAGGAAGAGCAGCACCCCAAAGCCCCCCTGCTTTTCAGTCCAGACAGACAATGTTTAACAGTGTTTTTAGACAAGTAACTGAGCTATTTGAGCAATGTGGGAAAAGAATCTCTTGGCAAGGATGAACTGCACCTACAGCCAGTAGACTTTGCTAGTAGTCAGTATAAATTAGATCTACATATCTCTTTCTTTACCAGTCTTCTCCTACCTTATGCTTCAGTCTCAGAAGATTCTTATACTTTATTCAGATGTGAAATCACCTCTTGAAAGGTGGACTGAGCAGCCTGGTAGAAAATATCTATGCTTTGCTTGGATTTCCTTTTTGCAAAGGAAGTGTCTGGGACTACCTGCAGCCTCAGAGGAGTTTGGTCAGCTTTGAAAAAACTTAATGCAAAACCAAAAGAGAGGAAGGAGGAGGGAAAACGCTTTCTTTTCCCATGTAGTTTGACTAATATGTTTCAACCCAAACTTCCATTTCAGCAGCATTTCATGAATTAACCAAACTGTAGCATTTTCGAACAAAGCAGAAACTTGGACTTATAGGAAAAAAAAACCCTGCAGTCAGAAATTGTAACTGCAACTCAGAATCCAAGAGAAACAGAGACATCCAAAAAAATTCCTGTAGAGTGAATCGTTCCGTTCCCTAAACACCCAGTTCAGGATGCAAACAAAAATGCAACATTACACTCTGAATCTTTTCCCTGTTAGAAGTTTCTTCAAGAGTTTGATGTTGGTTTTGGAGAGAAAGAGGTTTCTCCTATCTCATTTTCCTTCTTCAGATTATGTGAGATTTGTCTGTTTCCCAAAAACTCAACAAGAGTTTTTCTGATAACATGAAACCCACTGGTAGCATGCAACAAGTAAATAAATCACATTCATATGAGCGTGGTTCGATTCAGACTTTTGAACTCAGATAAGGAGACCTTAATCCTAAAGTAATAAAAACCCAGGGGTTTTGCTATTTGGAGAGTGGAAGTTTCAGCCAAGGATCAAAGAATCAATTGATCAATGAATCAGGTTCTTTGTAGAAAAATTAATCATCAGTTCTTTAAGGAAGTCAAGCCTTTAAAAGATCATATGGGATCTCCTAAAAAACCAACAACAACAACAACAAAAAAAAAAGATCAACCAAAAGCCCTCACTTGTTAAGTCTAGAAGTTCTTGAACTACAGGTAGATGAACAAATCCCTTGTAACTTATTCACTGCTAACAGTGTCTCAGGATATTTAAAAACAAGTCCATACATGTAAATATAAACCTGCAAAAGGTGAGTTTGTATAAATAAAACTCTATGTTATTTTTATTATGTCCTACATATTTTAAAGAAATTAATTTTATCAAAGTAAATCTGATATTTTGTCCAGGAGAACTAATGCTCCAAGTAAGGTCATAATTTGCTTTCATTTTGTAATTAATTTAAATACATTTTCCCAGGTCTTCAAGGAAAAAAAAAAAAAAAAGCAACATAAAAATATATTTATTGTTCCATTTAAAAAATAATTAAATCTCAAGTTTATTTGACCTGTTATCCAAATAGAAGATTAGACTTTTGAAAACAAGCAAAACTGAGACTTCCCAAAATATGAGTGTGTAACATCTCAAAATAGCTTTCCTCGTTACTATAATTCACATTTTAGCGTTTTCCAAATATCTTTCCTTATATCTCTATGTTTCTACTGACAAATTTGGATAAGGACAAGCAAAGTTAATGACATAATCAACAAGAGGAGCACCAGTAGAAGTCAGACACTTAACAGGACTTGGATCTCACTGCTCTAGATGTCTAGCTCCTGCTGCAATCATGTCAGGCATGCAAAATTTGTTCAAGAACAAGTGACAGGGTTCTTAATATAGATCTAGACCAATAAGCCATATACAATATCATAGCATTTTAAAACACCTGATCAAATGAACATTCTTAGCCATCTTCAGCACAGAAAGATACAGAATTAAAGTTTACCTTACATCCATTTTCTACTCATTTATGAAATTATGCTGTTGAAAAAATACCTTGATATCGAGCTGCTGTCTTTTACTTACATGAAAGGAGAAGGGGAAATTTTGGAAGAAAAATGAATTAAGGCATTTCCCATTGTACAAGAAACCAATGATCAAACACAAATAAACTGCTTGGCTCCAGCATGTCCAACTCTACCATTACAGTGAAGTGGAGAACTGGGGAAATCATTCCTATTCCCTGCCCACAAACCCTGTGCTAAGCCCTCTTCAGCTTTCTCAGGGATTCACAGACTTTTTTTAACAGCCTACAGACTCAGGAAAATAGGCTATACCTGCATTAATTCATGGGTTTGTATTCTACCTTCAGCATGGAATTGTATTTATCTCCCCAAAGCTGGAAAATAAGGCTAATGCTGCAATAAAATACATCCACATATAGGCTAGGGTCTTTTGTTTGTTTGTCTACTAGAAAAAAAAATTGAAGCAGTACTTTACTTTCATAAAGTAAAACTTGAGGGGTTTACACAGACCTTGATCTTTCCTTTCCACCATATTCTCCCCTTTTCATATCAGCATGTAGTGCTTGAGTTAACTCAAAAGCAAAAGAAGCATTTTACTGAATAAATTATGTCCAAGATCTTTCTTTATGGGAAACATTAGGCCATGTAAAGGTTCACATCTAACATCATCAGGCTTTCCGTTCCCTTAATACATAAAGTATTATAATATTTCCTAATATTTGCATTCATGACAATAATTAAAGTGGAATAATATTTCAGATGTGAGACTATATATCTGTGCATCAGATTTTTTTAAGTTCAACACAGCTGAGTAGTGATCAACAACAATAATGCATATTGGTCACTAGGAAGTTATGCAACAGCTTTCTGAAGGTAAATCAGCAGACATGCAGAATCACCATCAATGCCAACTAGTAGCAGCCTGGTCATGTGTTTTCCCCCTTCTAAGTGGCACTCTAAAGGATGCTGAGCTTAATGGTTGCACAAACAACCTTGCAAATGTAGCACAGAACATTGAAAGTAAAATGGTAACTTCTTTAGCTTGAAAAGATACTGGGGAGTGAGGGCAGCGCAAGGTTTACATAGCCATGATCTGCTCAGTACAGAATTTAATGTTGGCTTTGTATTCCACTGCTAATTTTACAGCACCAGCAGTGCCATTCTGTACTGTTAAATTTATGGCTGATAATTCAGTACAAACAACTAACACATCCATTTGTTATGTTAGCCAATAGAAGAACAGGCAAGTGGGTGCACTTAAAACTTTACAGAATAGGAAATTGAGTTCAGAGTGCCCTGATGTCATAAAACACCTTTATGTTCTTTTCTGAGAGAAAAGGAAAAATGTGTCAAAAGCATTAACTGACCTTGTGAATGCAAGATCCCATGCTGGGAATTACAGAAGCCTATATTTTTTTCCACACAGTTTCTAAAATGTAATTATTGGTTGTAAACACAAATACCCATGACAAGTTGAAAGCTGAAATTTTTAGACAAATAAGCAAAAAGCCCATAATACAGAGGCATATAAATGCCACTAATATTGGTACTAGCTGCATTGCTTATGCTTAATAATTAACTAAAGGTTTGAATTGTAATTTAGCTTTAATTGACACAAGCTTTAGGTTCGAAAAATACTACTGAAATAAAGGGGTTTGTTTTTGGATTTTGGTTTTTGTTTAAAAAAAAGCTTTGCTTATGTTGTCATATTTATTACAGAAAGCACTTTACCCATTTCAGGACGGTTGGTGAATTTCAATAGCTGGGACAACAGAGGTTTCTAAGGAGTTTAAGGTAAAATAGTGTAAGTTATGATCCCATCCATCACACTTTCCCCACAGGGACAATATCAAAAGTTCAGCATCTGCCCATGGGGTCTAACTGTGATTTGGAAAATGTTCATGGGATTTTTTAGAAATTACATTTCCTTCAGTCTCCACCACTTTCAGATTCTCTTATACAGCAACTTTATTTTTATCAAGTTAACTAATTAATCAGCAAATGCCAGAAAGCACATTCATCACAGCTACTGGTTTTCATTCTGATACCTGCATGATGGTTTGGTATTTATTCTTCTGATCCATCAGCTGGCACAATATGCTGCACAACACAAAGGCTATGTTCAACATCTAAACTGTTGAGGCAAACATAATTAAGTATATGCCTTGTTTGGCATGACCCTCAACACACTAAATTCAATCCAATATAGAGACATACAACAGAAAGATAGTTCAAAGAAGCATCTTATTGAAATAGGCAGAGCAATTATTCAGCACACAATAATCTTGATAAATTTATATGACCTATAAGACTTGTCTCTTCAGAAATGGAAGAATTATGGGAAATCTGGAAGGCAGTGTAATGTTCAAATAATATTTTTAATAAAAAAATATGCTGGGATTCTATGCATTAATCTAATTGGAAAGCTATGCACATGTCCTTTTTTTTTAATGCCAAAAGTATATTATTACATAAGAGCAATTAGCCATTACCATTGTTTTCACAGAATACAATGTGATGATACAATGACCCAATCTTCCCCTGCTCAAATCACAAGCCTTTTCAACTTTCCAAACATTTCATTTTTTTAATTCCCTGAGCACAAAAAAAATTGAGGTATGTTCTCTTTCTCTTCCCATGAAACCATATTCATTCAACTATTCAGAGAAAACAAAGATGAACTAAATTTGGGGAAATTTTAAAAGAAACATGACATCTCTGAAATCACATGTGAGGAATCTCAAACCAAACATAACCTTTTGTGGAATTTTGGAGTTATAAAAGATATTCTCTTCACCTAACATTATGGTTTATACCATCTATGCTAACGTGTTGTGCTCCTCAGAAATTGCTGGTGCTGGACAATGGCAACTTCTGGTTTGGCTTGCAAGTGTGGGTGTCACAGACATGATTTTTGAAATGTAGAGGAACTCAGGAGCCAGATTTCTACTAGTGTCATTATCTTGAAGCAAACAAAGATGATGAAGAAATGAGCTCTACAAACACCCGAGGAAAGCATTTAATGGTCTCCACAGACACACGGGTGTAAGAGAAAGCAGAAGACTGGAAAGAATTCAAGAGGGATTTTTAGAATGAAAATGTAAATGTTTTGGAAAAACCAAGGCATTTTGGAAGACCAAGATTCAGAATCTAAGCAAAGAACACAGAAATAAGTAGGAATAGAAATTAGAGGAAAACAGAAAAATATTATAAAAACTCAAGAGTAAAGCCAGTTTTAGGAAAGGCAAAGTACAAAGCGGAAAGTCTTTTGCATTCCAGCTGAATGCTGGTTGCACGCAAAATAAGAATAGGGAAAATAAGGAAGCTAAATCAGGAAAATGATTTTGCTTTCCAAGTATAAATTTATCCTTTCTCAAGAGCTCAGGGATACTGAGGTTTCTGCAATCCCATTCCTGTCCCACAAACAGTGATCAGGAAAACGCAGCAAGAAAGCAGCAGACTGGGCTGCAGCTGCTCTCAACATTAAGCAGCAAGGCAAATGAAGTCTCAGGCAACAGCACTGCACTGACAGAAAACTAAATGGAAACTGTTGTATTAATTACCATGAAATAGTTAGTCTATGGGAGTCAACGATGCCAGCAAGATCTTGTCATTCTCTGGTCCTGGGCAGTTAACTGTGGTTCAAAGAGCTGAGTGCATCTGCTCTCTCTCATGCTAACCACCACTAGTAAATCTTTCTAGAGACCTTCAAAAGGAAATCTCAGCAAGAACATTCTAGGTTTCAGTGGAAAACCTCACTTAACATTTCAATAGCACAACTTTCAGCAGCAAAGAATTTCAAGAACAAGGACCTTTCCCCTTCCCACGACAATCTTCAGAAGAAAAAAAAAAGAGCTGAGCTGGGCTAAAACTTCTGCTAAAATCTGAGCCATTTCTCTTAACTGAAGACTACATACAACAGACTAAT